>JAODAL010010076.1:0-107114 GCA_025379985.1 Phyllomedusa bahiana | reverse complement strand
GCCAAGGTCATCCTGTCCAAGCTTCCCATCGGGGACGTGGCCACCCAGTACTTTGCTGACCGCGACCTGTTCTGTGCCGGCAGAGTGCCCGAGGAGGACCTCAAGAGGACCATGATGGTAAGAGAGAGCGCCTCCAGAGGGCTGTGCCTGGGGCACATGGAGCACCTCCACTTCTACCCTTCACACTTGTGTGGCCGCCGCCCATGCTGCAGTTATATCGTCCTGTTCTGTAATAATGTGGGAGAGCCCTCGTTCCTGTGTCTAACCCCCCGGTGTCTCCCCCAGGCCTGTGGCGGCTCCATCCAGACCAGTGTGAACGCCATGACAGATGATGTGCTGGGACAGTGCGCCCTGTTTGAGGAGGTCCAGGTGGGCGGAGAAAGGTGAGTGCTGCTAAAAAATGTCCCACGCTTACCCCAGTGGCCAAGAAGGCGACCATAAGGGGCATTCCTGCTGTACAGGGGTTACATTTACCCCTCATTATTCAGTATTGGGATAGTTCTTGTTTTCCATAAGTGCACAGAGCTGTATGCAGCCGGACCGAGCCTGGTGTACAGTCATGGCCAAAAGTTTTGAGAATGACACAAATATTATATTTTCACCTGATCTGTTGCCCTTCTGGTTTTTCTGTGTTTGTCAGATGTTTTTTCACATACAGAAATACAAGTGCAATCAGATTTTGATAAAAAAAAGCTTTTATTGACAGAATGAGTTAAATGCAGCAAGTCAATATTTGCAGTTTTGGACCCTTCTTCTTCGGGACCTCTGCAATTCTCCCTGGCATGCTCTCAATCCCCTTTTCTGGCCCAAACCCTGACTGATAGCCGTCCATTTTTTGCACAATAAATGCTTGCATTTTGTCACAATTTGTTGGTTTTTTTGTCCACCCGTCTCTTGTTTAAATTGACCACAAAGTTCTCAAGGGGATTAAGATCTGGGGAGTTTCCAGGCCATGGCCCCAAAAATCTTGTTTTGTTCCCTGAGCCATTTAGTTATCCCTTTGCTTTATGGCAGGGTGCGCCATCATGCTGGAAAAGGCATTGTTGGTCACCAAACTGCCTTGGACGGTTGGGAAGAGTTGCTCTTGGAGGACATTCTGGAAACCATTCTTTATTCATGGATGTGTTTTTAGGAAAGACTGTTAGAGAGCCGTTTCCCCTTGGCTGAGAAGAACCCCAAAACATGAATGGTTTCTGGATGCTTTACAGTTGGCATGAGACATGGATGGTGGTATCCGCTCATTTGGGTTTTTCTCCCAACAAGCTGTTTTCCAGATGTTCCCAAAACTTTTGGAAAGGGGATTAATCTGAGAAAAATGACTTTACCCCAGCCCTTCAGAAAGTCCACTCCCTGACCTTTGGCAGAATATCAGTCTGCCCCTGATTTTTTTTTCTGGAGAGAAGTGCTTCTTTGCTGCCCTCCTTGACACCAGGCCTTGCTCCATGAGTCTCCGCAGTCTACAGGGGCGTGCAGTTTGCTCACCACCCTGCTGCTGCCTTTTCCGAGCAAGCTCTGCACTGCTGGGAGCCCGATTCCAAGTTTGAAACACTTTTAAGAGACGGTCCTGGCGCTTGCGGGTCTTTCTTGGGCGCCTGGAGCCTTTTTGGCAACAATGGAACCTCTCTCCTTGAATTCCTTGTTGATGCGATAGATTGTTGACTGAGGTGCAATCTTTCTAGCTGCGATACTCTTCCCTGTTAGGCCAGTTTTTGTGCAGTGCAATGATGCCCTGCACGTGTTTCTTTAGAGATAACCATGGTTAACAAAAGAAAAACAATGATGCCGCCCCAGCTCCTTTTAAGTGTCCCTTTGTTCTTACCCAAATAAGGCTCCACTGTTCAAAACCCCCTTGTTACTGGAGCAATCACTGAAACGATGTTAACTGCTCCTTTTAAGGCAGGCCTGTAATGAAGTGGAAATGTGTTTTGGGGGGAAAAGTTCATTTTCTAGGCAACTATTGACTTTGCAATTAATTGCTGTTAAGCTGATAACTCTTTTTTAACATTCTGGAGTATATGCAAATTGCCAAATTATAAAACCTGATGGGAGTAGACTTTGTAAAAAAATTAAATTTGTATCATTCCAAAACTTTGGCCATGACTGTATGTAAAAGTGACTGCACCAGCAGAATTTGTGAGGCAGCTTTTGGAGGGTAATACAGGATGTAACTCAGGATCAGTACAGGATAAGTAATGTATGTAACCAGTGACTGCACCAGCAGAATAGTGAGCGCAGCTCTGGAGGATAATACAGGATGTAACTCAGGTCAGTACAGGATAAGTAATGTATGTAAAAGTGACTGCACCAGCAGAATAGTGAGTGCAGCTCTGGAGATAATACAGGATGTAACTCAGGATCAGTAAAGGATAAGTAATGTATGTACACAGTGACTGCACCAGCAGAATAGTGAGGCCAGCTCTGGAGGATATTTCAGGATGTAACTCAGGGTCAGTAACAGGATAATAATGTATGTACAGTGGGCTGCACCAGCAGAATAGTGAGTGCAGTCTGGAGGGTAATACAGGATGTAAACCAGGATCAGTCAGGATAAGTAATGTATGTACAGTGACTGCACCAGCAGAATAGTGAGGCAGCTCTGGAGGATAATACAGGATGTAACTCAGGATCAGTACAGGATAAGTAATGTATGTACAGTGACTGCACCAGCAGAATAGTGAAAAGGAGCTCTGGAGATTTAAAACAGGATGTAAATCAGGATCAGTACAGGATAAGTAATGTATGTAACAGTGACTGCACCAGCAGAATAGTGAGGCAGCTCTGGAGGATAATCAGGATGTAACTCAGGATCAGTACAGGATAAGTAATGTATGTACACAGTGGGCTGCACCCGCAGAATAGTGAGGCAGCTTGGAGGATAATACAGGATGTACTTCGGATCAGTACAGGATAAGTAATGTATGCACAGTGACTGCACCAGCAATAATTTAGTGCAGCTCTGGAGTATAATACAGGATGTAACTCAGGACCAGTACAGGATAAGTAATGTAAAGTATGTACCACAGTGACGTTGCACCCGCAGACATCGTGTGAGTGCAGCTCTGGAGTCTAATACATGATGTAACCAGGATCTGTACAGGATAAGCTAAGTATGTACACAGTGACTGCACCAGCAGAATAGTGAGTGAAGTATGGAGTATAATTCAGGAGGGTATACTCAGGATCGGACAGGGATAAGTAAATGGTATGTATACAGTAGGACTGCCACAGCCTGAATAGTGAGTGCAGCTCTGGAGGTAATACAGGAGTAACCAGGATCAGTACTGGATAAGTAATGTGTGTTCACAGTGGCTGCACCAGCAGAATAGTGAGTGCAGCTCTGCATATAATACAGGATGTAAACTCAGGATCAGTACAGGTAAGTATGTAATGTACACAGTGAATGCACCTGCAGAAATAGTGAGGTCGCAGCTCTGGAGTATAATACAGGATCTAAGTCAGGATCACGTACAGGATAAGTAATGTAGTACAGTGACCTGCAACCAGGCGAATATGTGAGTGCTAGCTACAACCTGGAGGATATACAGGAAGTAAACTCAGGATCAGTACAGGATAAGTAATGTAGTGTACATGGACTGACCAGCAGAATAGTGATGTGCAGTCTGAGTATAATACAGGATGTAACTCAGGTTCAGTAGAGGATCAGTAATGTATGTACACAGTGACTGCACCAGCAGAATAGTGATGTGCAGCTCTGGAGGATAATACAGGATGTAACTCAGGATCAGTTCAGGATATAGTAATGTATGTACACAGTGACTGCACCAGCAGAATATTGAGTGGCAGCTCCTGGAGGATAATACAAGATGAAACTCAGGGATCAGTACAGGATAAGTAATGTATGTACACGTGGCTGCACCAGCCAGAATAGTGAGTGCAGCTTGGAATATAGAATTAACAGGTATGTAATCAGGATCAGTACAGGATAAGTAATATGTACACAGTGACCTGCACCAGCAGGGGGGGGAATAGTGACGCACAGCTCTGGAGTATATACAGGATGTACTCGGAATCAGTACAGGGATAAGTTTGTGTGTACACAGTGGCTGCACCAGCAGAATAGTGAGTGCGAGCTTCTGGAGTATAAAACAGGATTGTACAACTAGGATCAGTACAGTCTAAGTAATGTGTGTACACAGTGGCTGCACCAGCAGTATAGTGAGTTGCAGCTCTGGAGTATAATACAGGATGATACTCAGGATCAGTACAGGATAAGTAAATGTATGTACAGTGGGACTGCACCGCATGAATTGTGAGTGTCCGCTCTGGAGTATAATACAGGGATGTTTATCAGGATCAGTACCGGATAACGTTATTTATATTCACAGTGACTGCCACCAGCAGAATAGTGAGTGCAGCTCTGGAGTTATAATACAGGATGTAAACTCAGGATCTGCACGGATAAGTAATGTAAATGTATGTACAACAGTGATGCACAGCAGATAGTGAGTGCAGCTCTGGAGTATAATACAGGATGTAACCTCAGGAACAGTTACAGGATAAGTTTTTTAAAATGTATGTACACAGTGAATCGTACCAGCAGAATAGTGAGTGCGCTCTGGTGTATAATACAGGATTGTAACTCAGGATCAGTACAGGTTAAGTCATGTAATGTACTGTACACAGTGACAGCACAGCAGAATAGTGAGTGCAGCTTCTGGAGTATTAATACAGGATGTAACTCCAGGATCAGTACCAGGATAAAGTAAATGTATGTACACAGTGACTGTACCAGCCGGAATAGTGAGTGCAGTCTGGAGTATAATACAGGATGTAACTCAGGATGTACAGGATAAGTAATGTATGTACACAGTGACTGCACTGCAGAATAGTGAGTGCAGCTCTGGCGTATAATACAGGATGTAACTCAGGATCAGTACAGGATAAGTAAAGTATGTACCAGTGACTGCACCAGCAGAATAGTGAGTTGCAGCTCTGGATAATAAATAAGGATGTAACTCTAGGTTCATTACAGGATAAGTAATGATGTTCACAGTGACTGCACCAGAGTATAGTGAGTGCAGCTCTGGGAGTATAATACAGGATGTAACTCATGATTCAGTTACAGGATAATTATTTGTATGTACACAGTGACCTGCACAGCAGGAAATAGTGTACTGCAGCTCTGCAGTATAATCCAGAACAGATTGCATTATCCAGGTGACTCATCAGATGTAGATTATATATAGCCTGTAGCAAAGTGCTCTGCCTTATACAGTCTCCTATAAACACCAGTTTTCCTTTCAAGTGGAAATCAGTGATCTTTGCAGGACTCTGGAGACACAATAGAACATGTCGGGCCAGGTCTAAACAAGGAACTTACCGGAACCCAAACATGATCTCATCGTGCCGGAGGTGAGCGTCGTCATCGATGGAGAGCACGGCCTCAGTCTCTATCTCATCCCAGGGAAGGAAGCGATTGTTCAGACTGTTCTTCTCTGTGCGCACAACCTGATGGAGGGACAAGGACACAGCCATTACACATGATACATCCATATGCAAGGGTTTTTACATAGATGAACAGCATCACCTGCTAAAAAGGTGACTTCCACAGAAAGCATAGGAATGGAGAGCGTCAGTATTACTGCATTTTGTTATTAGACTCCAGCAACCACATCTGACAATTTCAATGACTCTTCCCCCCTCCCGAAGTCAGGAAACGAGGCAAATCCTCAAGTGTCAATCATGTTCTATTAATGAGACCTAGAATGTCTATTGTTCTGTGTTATCAGCCATTCAGGCTCAAGAGACTCAAGAGCATCTATTGCTCTCTTATCAACCCTGTCAAGCTGGTGAGTGTAGGACAGGTGGGTAGAGCAGAATTGTCCTCTTATCAGGCATTTCAGACTGCAGTACTCACCTGTCCCATCTATTGTTATCAGTTATCTCAAGAGTGCCAGCTATTGCTCTCAGTAGTTCATGCAGAAGAGAGAGTGACTGTAGGATAGGAGAGTGCCAGCTATTGCTCTCAGTAGTTCATGCAGAAGAGAGAGTGACTGTAGGATAGGAGAGTGCCAGCTATTGCTCTCAGTAGTTCATGCAGAAGAGAGAGTGACTGTGGGATAGGAGAGTGCCAGCTATTGCTCTCAGTAGTTCATGCAGAAGAGAGAGTGACTGTAGGATAGGAGAGTGCCAGCTATTGCTCTCAGTAGTTCATGCAGAAGAAAAGAGTGACTGTAGGATTAGGAAGGGGTGCCAGCTATTGCTCTCAGTAGTTCATGCAGAAGAGAGAGTGACTGAGGGATAGGAGAGTGGGCCCGCTATTGCTCTCAGTAGTTCATGCAGAAGAGAGAGTGACTGTAGGATAGGAGAGTGCCAGCTATTGCTCTCAGCAGTTCATGCAGAAGAGAGAGTGACTGTAGGATAGGAGAGTGCCAGCTATTGCTCTCAGGAGTTCATGCAGAAGAGAGAGTGACTGTAGGATAGGAGAGTGCCAGCTATTGCGCTCAGTAGTTCATGCAGAAGAGAGAGTGACTTTAGGATAGGAGAGTGCCAGCTATTGCTCTCAGAAGTTCATGCAGAAGAGAGAGTGACTGTAGGATAGGAGAGTGCCAGCTATTGCTCTCAGTAGTTCATGCAGAAGAGAGAGTGACTGTAGGATAGGAGAGTGCCAGCTATTGCTCTCAGTAGTTCATGCAGAAGAGAGAGTGACTGTAGGATAGGAGAGTGCCAGCTATTGCTCTCAGCAGTTCATGCAGAAGAGAGTGACTGTAGGATAGGAGAGTGCCAGCTATTGCTCTCAGCAGTTCATGCAGAAGAGAGAGTGACTGTAGGATAGGAGAGTGCCAGCTATTGCTCTCAGTAGTTCATGCAGAAGAGAGAGTGACTGTAGGATAGGAGAGTGCCAGCTATTGCTCTCAGCAGTTCATGCAGAAGAAGAGAGTGACTGTAGGATAGGAGAGTGCCAGCTATTGCTCTCAGTTATCAGTCATTCAGGCTGAGGAGAGAGTGACTGCAGGATAGAGCAAGTACTATCTATTGTTCTCTATGAACCTTGTCAAGCTGGGGACCCGGATACGGCAGGACAGGCAAGTAAAACAGATTTGTTCCCCGTTATCAGCCATTTAAAGGGGTAGTCTCACCATGCTGTTTCACTGAACCACAAGCAGTTTTAGATACATGGATGCTCTCTTTTCCTGGTGGGTGGCTCTATAGCAGTGACTAGAATATCAGCTCTGTATTCACAGCTCCTCTAATTGCACTGAGATGTGAGCAGGAGTTCTTATCTATGAGCTCTGAAGCTCTCTGCTCTGAAGTAAACAAAATTAATCTCCTTTGTTTGTTAGAGAAAACAGACTGTTCTCAAGCTCCTAGCATCCTTTCTGCCGACCTGTGGTGATGTCACTCTCTGCTAGAAGATAAGGCAAAAGAGCAGAGTGGGCAGGAAGAGCAGGACAGTAACCAGAGAAACCTGTGTGCACTCGCAGCAGATAAAATCTCTCATCTTCTCAACAAGGCAAAATGAACAAAGCATTGTATTTGGAAAAAGTCTTCATTTAGCGTTCCCTACATGTTGAAAGCTAATCTTTGCAGTGAGACAACCCCTTTAAGGTTGTGAAGAAGCTTCATGCGGGAGAGGAGAGGACAAGCTATTGTTCTCTGTTAGCAACCAGTTCAAAATCAGGGGAGGGTGGCTGTAGGACAGTTAAGTATCTTCTATGGTTCTTGGTTATCATTACTGCCATAGTGGGGACAAACTGTAGGACTGCTGAATACAATCTATCGCTCCCCGTTACCAGCCATGCAAGGTTTAGAAGACGCTGCCTGTAGGGGAGGCGAGTACCATCCACTGCTCCCTGTTATCTGCCCAATACAGGTGAATTCCACCTATTACTCCCATTTTAGGCTGACTGCGTTGATTTACAGCCATGTGCTGCCCCTTTAAGACATCACTGTTCTCTAGATACAGCGTTTGGCGGGCACAGAGTGTAAGAACCACCGGTTTAATGTTGGCATGAAGCGCCCGCTCGGTATGGGGGATGTAATTATGTGAGCGGTGGGGCTGCTCGCTATCAGCTCCGCACAGGCTCTCTATATGCTAAACACTCCGATTGAATTGTCACCGCCAGGAGCGAGCGCCGACTATTATAGTAGGTTCCACCTTTAAGGTCAGAGGAGACCGAACCCAAATCAGGACACTAACACATATCGTGTAATCAAAAGGTAATCCTAAGCGGAACCACCGCACGGGGCCTGTCGCTGCAGGGTGTAGGAGGGGGGGGTTAACGAGGGCAGTAAGGGACCTGTCGCTGCAGGGGGTAGGGGGGGACTAGAGGCAGTAAGGGGCCTGTTCTGCAGGGGTGTAGGGGTGACATGCAGGCAGTAAGGGGCCTGTCTCTTCAGGGTGTAGGGGGTGACCATGCAGGCAGTAAGGAGCCTGTCCCTGCAGGGTGTAGGGGGTGACTATGCAGTCAGTAAGGGGCCTGTCTGTCGTGCAGGGGCTGTAGGGGGTGAGGTAGGGTGACTATGCAGGCAGTAAGGGCCTGTCTCTGCAGGGTGTTGGGGGTGACCATGCAGGCAGTAAGGGGCCTGTCGCTGCAGGGTGTAGGGGGTGACGAGGCAGGCAGTAAGGGGCCTGTCGCTGCAGGGTGTAGGGGGTGACTATGCAGGCAGTAAGGGGCCTGTCCCTGCAGGGTGTAGGGGGTGACTATGCGGGCAGTAAGGGCCTGTCGCTGCAGGGTGTAGGGGGTGACTATGCAGGCAGTAAGGGACCTGTCGCTGCAGGTGTAGGGGGTGACTGCAGCAGTAAAGGGCCTGTCCCTGCAGGGTGTAGGGGGTGACTATGCAGGCAGTAAGGGCCTGTCCCTGCAGGGTGTAGGGGGTGACTATGCAGGCAGTAAGGGGCCTGTCCCTGCAAGGTGTAGGGGGGGGGGGGAGGGTGAACAGGGCAGTAAGGGCCTGTCTCTGCAGGGTGTAGGGGGTGCTATGCAAGGCAGTAAGGGGCCTGTCCCTGCAAGGTGTGGGGGGGGGGGGGTGACCACGCGGGCAGTAAGGGGCCTGTCTCTGCAGGTAAGCAGTTAACTGCAGCAATGAGATTTACTGACCGGGGATGACACAGACCAATGTGTGGAATGCAGAAAAACAAGCAAGAGGACGGCGCAGGACGACTACAGATCCCAGCAGGCTTCCTGCTCCATCCAGAAAGAAATCTGATCCCTTGTACTATGAAAGCTTTTTGCTTCACTTTACGATTATCAAAACATTTGCTTGCTGTCAGTGAAGAACAACAGTATTTCCAGCTTAAACAAACAAGAACAACCTGACAGATACACTCTAACAAACCCCCCAACGAACAGGATACACTAACGAACCCCCCAACGAACAGGATACACTAACGAACCCCCCAACGAACAGGATACACTAACGAACCCCCCAACGAACAGGATACACTAACGAACCCCCCAACGAACAGGATACACTAACGAACCCCCCAACGAACGGGAAAATAACACAAACGGAACCCCCCCAACGAACAGGATACACTAACGAACCCCCCAACGAACAGGATACACTACCAAACCCCCCAACGAACAGGATACACTAACAAACCCCCCAACGAACACGATACACTAACAAACCCCCCAACGAACAGGATACACTAACAAACCCCCCAACGAAAACGATACACTAACGAACCCCCCAACAAACACGCTACACTAACAAACCCCCCAACAACACGCTACACTAACAAACCCCCCAACAAACACAATACACTAACAAACCCCCCAACAAACACGCTACACTAACATACCCCCCACCAAACACGATACACTAACAAACCCCCCAAAAAACACGATACACTAACAAACCCCCAAAAAACACGATACACTAACAAACCCCCCAACGAACACGATACACTAACAAACCCCCCAACGAACACGATACACTAACCCCCCAACGAACACGATACACTAACCCCCCAACGAACACGATACACTAACCCCCCAACGAACACGCTACACTAACCCCCCCAACGAACACGATACACTAACGAACCCCCCAACGAACACGCTACACTAACGAACCCCCCAACGAACACGCTACACTAACGAACCCCCCAATGAACACGATACACTAACAAACCCCCCAACGAACACGCTACACTAACCCCCCAACGAACACGCTACACTAACCCCCCAACGAACACGCTACACTAACCCCCCAACGAACACGCTACACTAACCCCCCAACGAACACGCTACACTAACCCCCCAACGAACACGATACACTAACAAACCCCCCAACGAACACGCTAACACATAACTAACCCCCCAACGAACACGATACACTAACCCCCCAACGAACACGATACACTAACCCCCCAACGAACACGCTACACTAACAAACCCCCCAACGAACACGCTACACTAACGAACCCCCCAACGAACACGCTACACTAACCCCCCAACGAACACGATACACTAACCCCCCAACGAACACGCTACACTAATGAACCCCACAACGAACACGATACACTAACAAACCCGGGAGAGGCGAGTTTGCGGCGAGGTTTGGCCGTGGGAACCGCGGCGAAAGCCGCGGCCGAACCCGCAGCCAAACCCGCCGTGTGAACGAGGCCTTAGTGCGTTCGGTCTCCCATGGCGGGATAGCTCAGAGACACCAGACTAGAGTGAGCTGCACACTCAGAGCGACGTTTCGAAGGACACGCCTCCTTTGTCATGCATGACAAAGGAGGCGTGTCCTTCGAAACGTCGCTCTGAGTGTGCAGCTCACTCTAATCTGGTGTCTCTGAGCTATCCCGCCATGGGAGACCGAACGCACTAAGAAGCTTTTATGCTGTAATCTTCTAAAAATAAGTATACCACTTTTCATCTACTATAGATCTGCGATTTTATTATGTGTCCTTAAAGGGGATTTATCGTTTGAGCTGCTCGTGCTGTTCAGCTAATTTTCTCAGATTGAGTTTGAAATCCAGGGGCGTGTCTCTCCTGTCAGCAGGCGTGTCTCTCCTCTCAGCAGGCGTGTCTCCCCTCACTGAAGAACTGTGACATCATTTTGTTTGAAGCAGGGGATGCAGAGGGTTGTCTGGATATAACAGCTCTGTAGCCTCCTGCATGCTTATGTCTGCAGCCTTGAGGCTCCAAACTCCAGCAAGCACCTATTATATATCTTAGTTTACACACTGAAAGCCAGCAGCTGTTACTTCTGTTCTAGTGGTATTCAACCAAATTGTACTGACAACAGGCAGAGACCTTTACTCAACTACAAGGCCAAATGTCAGCTTCAAGTAAAGATCTCTGCTTGCTGTCAGTGATATGAGTGAAAACAGTGGGGGGGCAGAAGAAAATCAGATTTCAGAGAAGAATCTGCATAATCTGAAACTGAATTGTGCTGGTGGAGCAGCAGGTAGAGAAGTGATAGAATTATTGTTTTTACAACGAAGGGGTTTGGAGTTCTAGTCCCCTCACAGGGTTTATCCCCCCCCCCTAAATTCTACACATATGTAGAGAGACCTAAAATATATATGTCAATCTCTATAATGATATATATACACATACATAGCTCCCATATATAATTTCTCATCCCTGAGAGTATATGCTTTGTATCACATATGTTGGAAGTGCTTGGTGTGACTGAGGATGGGACACTATATAGTGTGTGAGTTTCTGTGTGTGTGTGTGTGTGTGTGTGTGTGTGTGTGTGTGTGTGTGTGTGTGTCTATATATAAAATTATAGATGTACACATATGTAAATATATGAAAATATATGTGTAGACAATTTATAAAAGAAAAAAAAATGATTGGGACTTGAACTCCCAACCTCTGTCTTTCCAAGCTGATCACCTATGCACTGCTCTATACAAGCAGCTCATACAGAAACATTGTTGAATCCTTATGTTATACAATACAGATGATGACGTCATAAGGAGGCGGGGCTTGCATTCGATCTGAGGAACAGAACGCCCTCTTTTCAAAGTAGCAGCTTAAGGACTGAACCTGTGAGTAGGTGAATCAACCTCTTGGCAAAAGCCCTTTAAACAGGCAGTAATTGCCCAGATCCTTCCCCCTAGAGCTGATATGTACATAGAGCCAGCAGACTCTGGTTTCACTATCGATTTTAACAGCTCAGAGGGGAGTAAACACAGTGTGCAGGCAGCCGATCACAGCGCAGGGGGCGTGGCCATGACGTTTCCTGTCTAGGGGCATATCCCAACAGTCTGAATGAAATGTCAGCCAGCCAATCACAGTGCAGGGGGCGTGTCTAGGGCACAGGAATCGACCCGGGGGCGTTCTGACCCAGCAACAGCAGAAATAAAAGACAGATTTACAGCGAAGCTGATATCTGCAAAACCAAGTGACAGAGGTAATGTAACCCAATTACAAAAGTGCTTATTTTTACTGTCCCCATAATCTGAGACATTATCTTTGTAACGATAAAACCCCTTTAAGTGTTGGACTTTGATCTGTTTGGAATAAAAAAAAGTTTCGTTATAAAATAAGAAGAATGCCATTGGTGAAGAGATTTCTAGATTGTGCCATGCAGTCAGTGAATGGAAATGGCTAGCATTAAAATCTGCAGCTTTCTACATCTCTGCTTGCTGCTTCCATTCACTGACAGCATGCAAAGAGCTAGAAAGCTGCAGGGCTTTCACTTGCTGGACATTTCAGGCCCCTAGGCCGTCACGGTGCTGAGCATGCCGGTGCTGTGGCCATCTGACTGCTCCGCCTGGCATCTCCAGCATCTATGCTCACCCTGGTAATCTGCCTAATTCATATTAGTGACATGAGCAGAAGCCAAAACCTCCTGCTCATTCATAAAGTCCTCACAGCCCGGGTACTAGAGACAGCAAAGATGAGAGCCCCACCCGCAGGAGGCCATGCACTAGGTGTCAGGTTAGATTTAGGAAGTACACACAAGTCACATTATTATGACCACTTCCTACTTTTGTTGTCGGCAGCATGGAGCTCATGAAGAAAGTCCCATGTGGTGCACGACAGGGTGTCTGCTGTCTCATTGCCGTCATGGTTAAAAGGGGTCATTTATCAGAGTTGGGATGATTATTGACTTTCGGGAGCAGATTGAAGGTATTTCTGACACTGCACAATTTGTGGTGGCTGCTGTGGTGAAAGTGTATGGCGAGAGGACAAATGGCGCTACTGCAAATAAGAGACGTGAAACTGCAAAGCATCACACGTCATTGATGTGAGGGAAGGACGTCAGCTACAAAGGTGCAAGAGGGTGAAGGACACAGAGGAGCAGCTCACAGCCATAATGACCCAGACGTGTTTCTAACACAACAGCGAACCTAATTGTTGTTCAGGATTCATGCAGGGCTGTGGAGTCGGAGTCGTGGAGTCGGTGCCTATTTTTGCAGGAGTTTGGAAGTCATCATAAAAATGACCAACTCCGACTCCCAAATATATAATAAGTTGGTCCAGTTAGTTTGATGCAGTGCAAAGAGCAATTTTATATACAGTCATCTTACCTATCTCATACATAAATTTGCAAGTATTTAGCATCTGCTTAGTTCTGCAGATTCTTTCCTGTAACTGCATTGTTACTGTTTTGCTCCTAAAAATCAAAACGTTAATTTTTATTATGTTGTTATTAATTGGGAAATCCAACTTTGGCTTTCAATACTGCTTGAGCCCTTCTTGACTCTGAATCAGATTCAAGCAGATCTTGACCAAAAATCTGATCCCAGGTCTCTTCTACACATTCAAAAGATCAAAACATTGTTACCATTTTGCTTGTCAGTGTCTATTCTACCTAAATAGCTTGATTATTGTATCATAAGGTGATAAAAAGCCTGGCGTAACCATTTTACTACAGTAAAGTTATCACTTAAACAGGCGCCGAGTATGAGGGAGTCAGTAGTCGGAGGTTTTGGAAATTGAGGAGTCGGGCTTTGGCTTGCCGACTCCACAGCCCTGGATTCATGGACAGCTGGGTGGCTTACAATACAACTAATGCAGCTCCTGCACTTGTCACCCAGCTTTCCTATGGCCCTGACCACACTTTTTATCCACATCTATCCCCTTCATCACTATATAACCAGGCAGATTTTGCCTCTCCACATTCATGGAAAGCTGGGTGACACACCCCGTGACTGCAGTAAGGAAGCCTCGGTGGGGTTTTTTCCCCGGCTTCTACTGAACAACATTCCTAAAAATCTGCCTCCAGGACTGATGTGTGCAACTAGACAAACTCGGCTCTGCTACAGATCAAACCCTAGAAGAGCAGGAGTGTCTGCTTCTTAACATGGCGCGCCCGTCCAGCAGCACAAGGGTTAAACTGTAATCCCTTCTCTGACACCAGTATTTGCAGAAGGTTTGCAAACATGGAGAGAATCCTTCTTATCCAGCAGCGCTGACAGCGCGGTCACTGGCCTCAGCCCAAGCCACGTTACAGGACACTTCATGTACGGCCAGGATGTAAGCTCAGTGCCAGGTGACCACTGCACGGCCCTACATTATCATCATCCCCACACTAAACAAGGCAGGCTCTCTGAACTACAACTCCCAGCATGCCCCGATTGCCTCCAAATGGCAGGGACTTCTGGGAAATGTAGTTTCTCAACAATTGGAAAGGTGCCGGTTGGCTATCACTGCTATGAGAGGACAGATAACCTATTGTAACGTAATAGTATGTGTCCCCCGTGACATTACGGACACCGCTAGAAGTTGGCTTATTTAGTTCATGGTTGGAAAGGTCACTATTATACAAAGGAGGTGTTGGTCAACGCACAATTTTATCGTGACCCCCTCAAGTGCAAGATTAAGATGATGAATTAAAGATGGACACTAATGGAGAAGACATGGGGTAGCCACGATCCTCAGATTCGACAAAAATCAACTTGTAGACCAGGGTCCAAATCGGAGGTCACCAGCTGTTCAGTCACAGGTGGAGGGCAATCTCATCTAGTAGAACTACTGTCGGGCCAGCACATGTTGCCCTGATAATATAGTCAGCACCAAAACATTGGGACTTATGTATGAAAACGGTCTAGCAGTAAGGGTATGTTCACACGGCTTATTTTGAGGCATAATTGCGAGTATATTTTGTGCACGTACTGCGCTTACTACACGGCGAAATGCGCCCCGCAATTACGCTAATATATTGTTCTCATAGAGAACTATAGATTACGTGTCGTCCCCCCGCATGTACAATACGATCGTATTGTATGCGCGGAGAGATAAGTGACATGTCAAAGTAATGAATGTCAATGGGGCCAGAGGGCTGCCGCCCCCCTCCCCTCCCGCACCATGGGAGTACACACATTAGCGCGACTCCCAAACCCCTGGCGTGTGAACAGAGCCTAAGGGCATGTTCACACGGCGTTTTTGGACGAGGTTTTCGTAGCGTTTCCTCGCCCAAAACCTCGTCCAAACCACTTCAAAAGCTCGCCTGAAATACGCTTCTTTAGACGAGGTTTTTGACGAGGCTTTGATCAGGTTTTGGTTTGGACAAAAACCGTGGCGAAAACGCGCTTAAAAACGCAGCGAAAACCGCGCCAAAAACCGCAGCAAAAACCACGCCTTTCAAAGAATTGTGACATTGAACAACTCTTTCTTTTTTCATTGCTTCAAAGAAGCGTGTAAGAAAAAACATCGTCGTGTGTAGAAATACAACGAGGTTTTTAACATAGGAATCAATGAAATTTAACTGAGGGCATTTTGGAAGCGTTTGGGCGAGGAAACGCTCCGAAAACCTCGCGCCAAGAAACCTTCGTCAAAGAACGCCGAGTGTAACATGGCCCTTAAAGACTGCCTTGCTGCACATACGACCTGAAGCCCATAGCAAACCAATCAGAGCCACTTTCTATTTTCCAGAGCACTATATGAAATGAAAGCTGAGCTCTGGTTGGTTGCTATGGGCAACAATGACCGCTTTACTGCCAGACAGTTTGGAGATTAGGTGGGCCCAGAAAAGGTAAGTATACGTTTTACCTATTGTCTGGTCTGGTGTCTATTATGTTTTGGAGTCTGGTCTGGGATACTATTCAATTTAGTGGTCTTGGGTTTGCATCAGTTAGAGAGGTATGTGGTATAATTAAATCGATAATGTTGGAGCTGTGACTTCTTAGAGGGTTTTTTTCCATCTGGGACTGGCCGTTTTCAACAGAGCCTTCACACAAACCAGCATAAGGCTGCCACTAACCTGTACAGCTGTGGTGGGCCGCTTCTACAGCTGCAGGCTGCCACTTCCAGTTCAGTCTGTGGCCGCATTCTACAGCTGCAGGCGCCACTTCCTGTTCAGGCTGTGGCGCTTCTCTCTACAGCTGCAGGCTGCACTTCCTGTTCAGGCTGTGGGCGCTTCTACAGCTGCAGGCTGCCACTTCCTGTTCAGGCTGTGGGCGCTTCTACAGCTGCAGGCTGCCACTCCTACCTTCCTGTTCAGGGCTGTGGGGCGCTTCTAATACAGCTGCAGGCTGCCACCTCCCTGTTTCATTCGCTGTGGGCCGCTCTACAGCTGCAGGCTGAGCCACTCATTCCTGTTTCAGCTGTGGGCGCATTCTACAGCTGCAGCTGCAGCCACTTTCCTGATTCAGGCGTGTGTGGGCGCTTCTACAGCTTGCAGGCCAGCTCACTTCTCCTGGTCAGGCTGTGGCGCTCTACAGCTGGCAGGCTGCCACTTCCTGTTCAGGCTGTGGGCCTTCTACAGCTGCAGCTGCCACTTCACTGTTCAGGCTGTGGGCGCTTCACAGCCTGCAGGCTGCCACTTATCCTGTTCAGAGCTGTGGGCCTTCTATAACTACAGCTGTCAGTCTGTCCACTATTCCTGTTCAGGCTGTGGGCGCTTCTACAACTGCAGCTGCCACTATCCTGTTCAGCGCTTGTGGGGCGCTTCACAGCTAGCAGCTGCCCCGTATTTCTAGCTGAGCCTCTTTGAGGGATTGGCTGCACCAGCTATAGCCGTGAAAAACAGGACAGCCGCCAACACCGAATAGGAGAATCCAGGAGGCAAGTATGATCGCTTCTTCTCTGTTCACATTATGCCATGCCGCCAACTAGAACAAATAGCTTCTGAAAGTCACGGAACACCTACCATTTTAATTTCGGGTCTAGGTTGTGGTCTTACTTAATTTAAGAGGTCTGAAGGAGTTTAAGTGTCTAATTCGGGGTCTAAACATTCAGGGGTATGATCCATGGTCTGAATGAGCTTAGAGATCTGATTAAGGGATGTTATCGTTAAGCTGTTCGCGGCGCTTTTCAGAAAGCAAATTCTCTTAGATTGAATTAGTGAAAATCCAAGGCGTGTCCTCCCCTCCCAGGAGGCTGTCTCCCCTCCCAGGAGGCGTGTCTCCCTCCCAGGAGTCGTGTCTCCCCTCCCAGGAGGCGATGTCTCCCCTCCCAGAGCGTTGTCTCCCCTCCAGGAGGCGTGTCCTCCTCCTTCCCTCCCAGGAGAGCTGTCTCCCCTCCCAGGAGGCATGTCTCCCCTCCCAGGAGGCGTGTCTCCCCTCCCAGGATGCGTGTCTCCCTGTCCTCCCATCCCTGAAAGAGCGTGACATCACTCTGACTGTGGCAAGTTGAAGCAGAACATTGTCTGCAGAGGAAAGCTATACAGCCTCCTTGCATGCTTGTCACCTGACTGCAGAGCTTCAGGCTCAGCTTTACTATAAGCAGTTAAAACAGTCCATCCCTGAACTGATAAGACTTTGTGAGGAGTGTACGCTGCCCCCTCCCCTCCTCCCTTCTGTTACCAATACAGAGACTGTATGATTGTGGTATAAGCAGTTATTACACACAGCCCGGAACTGAATGATACAGTGAGAGTGTACACTGCCCCCTCCCTCCTCCCCTTCTGTTACCAGACAGGAGACTGTAATATGACTGGTAATGCAGTTATACAGGTCATGTTCCCTGAACTGCTGATACATGTGAGGAGTGTACACTGCCCCCGCTCCCTTCCCCTTCTGTTACCAACAGGAGACTGTATGACTGTGGTATAAGCCAGTATACAGTCACCTGACCTGATGAGACATGTGCGGGCTGTGGAGCTATCGGCAAAGCCGAAGCCCCGCCTCAGACTCCTCAATTTCCCAAACCTTCGACTCCTGACTCCCTCATTACACGGCGCATGTTTAAGTGATAACTTTACTGTAGTAAGAGGTAACATCATGCGTGTTATCACCTTATATACAAAAATAAGCTATTTAGGTAGAACAGACACTGAAGCAAAATGTTAACAATGTTTTGATCTTTATGAACACTTTGTGGTAGAGTTAAAAGAAAAAGCTGTATTTGTATCCAAAATCCCAGACTGCACCAACATTGGGATGTGTAAGAAGAGACATGGGATCAGATTTTGATCAAGATATGCTTTAATCTGATTCAGGAGCCCAGAAGAGTCAGGCAGTATTGAAAACAAAAAGGTGGATTTCCCAAATACTAACAAAATAATAAAAATTAACAATTTTGAATTTTTTAGGATGCAAAACAGTAACAATGCAGTTACAGGAAAGAATCTGCAGAAACTAAGCAAGAATGCTAAATACTTTCCGGTCAAATTTATGTAAAAGTATTCGGTAAGCATGACAGTAATATAAAATACAGTATCCTCATGCACAAAGCTGTATGGATGGTGAAGATAAGGAACCTGAAAGTCACAAGTTCAAACCCTTGATACCATTTTGGTTTGTCAGTGTAACAAATAATCTTTATTAGGATATGACTTTAGGACACAAAAAAAATGTAAATATGCAAAACACTGCAGGAAACATTGTGGAGTCTCTGAATTGTGTGCTGAGAATAGCAATGGCCTCCATCAGATCCTGCATACATGACCTCCACATCTGATCTCATTATTTCTAGGCTACAGAACGTGCCTCTCTACACAAACTTGGGTTGGCTGGGGCAAAGCGGTGACCACAGGGCAACTCTCTAACGATGTCAGGGTATAAAGGAATTGCCTCATCCACAGTCAGGTCTGATGAATGGTTGATCTCCACATTCTATGTAACGCAGATGAAAAATTTTGGCTAAAATCTGTTTGCCCTGGAGCAGAATCTTTCCCCTGCGGCAGCGCTTTGCCTGCTCCATGTCATGAATTACACTTTCATGTGATGATCTGAAGATATGGTAAGCAGCAGCACTGGCTGGACCCAATTCCCTCTTGCTCATTGCATTGCAACGAGAACTAACTGGGACCAACTTATTATATTTTTGGGAGACGGAGTACGGTCCATTTTATGACGGAGTCTCCGACACCTGCAAAATAGGCACCGACTTCCTGACACCAACCCTTGCATGTGAAGTGTACACCCCTGCCACCTCCCTCCTCCACCCATCTGTTACCAGACAGGGAGATTGTTCTGTATACTGGGTATATGCAGTTATACAGTCAGCCTAACTGATGAGACATGTGAAGAGTGAACACTTGCCCCCCCTCATCCCCTTTCAGTTACCACAGACAGGAACTGTGAAAAAGACTGTGGTAATATGCAGTTATGACAGACATCCTGAACTGATGAGATATGTAGGAGAGTACAATGCCCCTGCCACCTCCCCTTCTTTTACCAGACAGAGACTGTATGACTGTGTATATGCAGTTATACAGTCAGCCTGAACTGATGAGACATGTGAGGAGTATAAACTGCCCCCACTCCCTCTCTGTTACCAGGCAGCAGACTGGGTTATATGGGGCAATGCACACTGCGTTCCCCCTGCTCCTCTGTTACCAGACCAGTAGCTGGTATAAGGCATTTACTATTCCCCTCAGCTTCTCTTTCAAATTTAAGCCGTGGCTCTGGCCGGGAGTCTGGCCCGAAAGTTCTGTTGGGTGTAGGAACCGGAGGACCACAGAACGCTCCAGTAATTGTCCTATCAAGGGAAGACCGGGATTGGCCACAGCAGGTGACCTAGGCTGGTGAAGGAGGTAGAGCTTGATAAAGCAGTACACCCAGGGCTCTCACTGGTCACTACTGGTAGATGGGGAGACAGCTTACTGGGAGTGTCTTGGAGCTCCCCACTGTATACCGTCAGCACCTTCAGATGTATGATGCCCAAATAGGGTTCCGAAGAGGGAGTCCAGAGTACGCGCGCACACTGCACTATGGTGTGCCAGCTCTCGTGGTTGGTACTGAGGCTCAGGACAGGACCACACATTTTAAATAAGGAGATTTTCCTCCTGTATGGGAAAATTGGCGTCTGCCTTATAGAAGTTTTTTTTCCTTCCTCTGGATCAACACAGTAGGGTCATAGGACACCTTACACAAGGAGAAGCTTCGATATAGAAAACCAACAAACCAGCCCCCTATCCACACAGTCCTCTACATAAGGGCAGTGATCAGGGGCCGGGTGGCAGGATGCGCTCATCCCTACCAATTACCCTCCAGCAGCAGCTGTCATACTCCTAATATTCCGTATACTATTAATACTTTCAGAGTTGTCTCCACTGCAGTTTTGAGCTTATATATCTGAAGGATTATTCTAACTAAAAATATTAATCCTCTATCAACTGCTTTCCAGAATTGGCCTGGCCGAAATACCATAGCTAGAAATTTAGCTCAAGCAGCGTTCAAGTATGTACCCTACCTTGCTCCATTCAAAATGTATTGTACTGAGAAAGAAAAGCCAGTTACATCCTGTATTATACTCCAGAGCTGTACTCACTATTCTGCTGGTGCAGTGACTCTGTTCAACATACTTATCCTGTTACTGATCCTGAGTTACATCCTGTATATACTCCGAGCTGCACTCCTAATTCTGCTGGTGAAGTCACTGTGTTACATACATTACTATCCTTTTACTGATCTGAGTATAGCAATCCTAGTATTATACACCAAGCTGCACTCACTATTTGCTGGTGCAGTCACTATGTACATACATCTCACTTATACCTGATACTGATCCTGAGTTACATCCTGTATTATACTCCTGAGCTGCAACTCCCTATTCTTGCTGGTGCAGTCACTGTGTACATACATTACTTATCCTGTACTGATCTCGAGTACACTCCTGTATTAACCATCCAGAGCTGCACTCACTAATCGGCTCGGCAGTCACTGTGTACATACATGACATATCCGTACTGATCCTGAGTTACATCCAGTATTATCCTCCAGAGCAGCACCTCACTATTCTGCTGGTGCAGTCACTTTGCGGTAACATACATTACTGTATCCTATACTGATCCTGATTTCATCCTTATTGTCCTCCAAGCTGCACTCACTATTCATGCTGGTGCAGTCACTGTACCATACATTACTTATCCTGTACTGATTCCTGAGTTTACATTCCGTATTTTGCCTCCAATAGCTGCACTCCACTATTCTGCTGGTGCAGTTAACTGTGTACATACATTACTATCCTGTAACTGGATCCTGAGTTTACAATCCTGTATTTATCCTCCCAGAGCTGCACTCACTAATCAGCTGGTGCAGTTTACTGTGTACATAACATTACTTATCCTGTACTGATTACTGAGTTACATCTGTATATACTCAGAGCTGCACTCACATTCGCTGGTGCAGTCACTGTACATACATTACTTATCCTGTATTATCCCCAGAGCTGCACTCCACTATTCTCTGGTGCAGTCACTGTAACAATACATTACTATCCTGTACTGAACCGGATTACATCCTGTATTATACTCCAGACTGCACTCACTATTCTGCTGGTGCAGTCAATCCACTTGTGTACATATATTCCTTATCCTGTACTGATACTGAGCTTACATCCTTATTATAGCTCCAGAGCTGCACACACTATTCTGCTGTGCAAGTCTCTGTAACATACATTACTTATCCTGTACTGATCCTGGTTACAATCCTCTATTATACTCCAAGCTGCACTCACTATTCTGCTGGTGCAATCACTGTGTACATACATTACTATCCTGTACTGATCCTGATTACATCTTGTATATAACTCCAGACTGCACTCACTATTCTGCTGGTGCAGTCAACTGTGTACATACATTACTTTATCCTGTACTGATCCTAGGTTTACATCCTGTATTATACTCCAAGCTGCGCTCACTATCTTGCTGGTGCAGTCACTGTGTGCATACATTACTTATCCTGTGCTGATTCTGAGTTACATCCCTGTATTATACTCCAGAGCTGCACTCACTATTCGCTGTGCAGGTCACTGTGTACCTACATATTACTTATCCTGTACTGATGTTGAGTTTTAACATCCTTTATAATACTCCAGAGCTGCATTCACTATTCTGCTGGTGCAGTCACTGTGGTTACATAAACATTAACATTACTTATCCTGTACTGATCCTGAGTTACATCTTGTATATACCCCATGAGCTGCACTCACTATTCTGCTGGTCAGTCACTGTGTACCTACATTACATTACTTAACCTGTACTGATCCTGATTACATCTTGTATTAACTCCAGAGCTGCACACACTATTCTGCTGGTGCAGTCACTGTGTACATCCATTACATTACTTAACCTGTATCGATCCGAGTTACACTCTTGTATTATACTCCAGAGCTGCAACTCACTATTCTGCTGGTGCAGCTCCTGAGTACATACATTACTTATCCTGTACTGATCCTGATTACATCCTGTATTAACTCCAGAGCTGCTCTCACTATTCTGCTGGTGCAGTCACTGTTGTACATACATTAACTTATCCTGTACTGATCCTGAGTTTATCATCCTGATATTATCCTCCAGAGCTGCACTCACTATCTGCTTGTTGCAGTCAGCTATGTACTTACATACTTATCCTGTACCTGATCCTGAGTTACATCCTGTATTATACATCCGGAGCTGCACCTCGGCTATTCTGCTGGTGCAGTCACTTGTGTACATACATTACTTATCCTGTACTGATCCTGAGTTACATCCTGTATTATCCTCCAGAGCTGCACTCACTATTCCAACTACTAAGCACCCCCCTACTCTTGCATTATTAAAACTCAAGTAAACTGTAAGGTGTTTGTGTGTTGTGCAGCTTGCTGACTGTTTCCAGTTACAACTATAAGCAGACATTCAATAAGGCTTGTGTTAGTCACAGACAGTAGTCGGGTTCGTTGTCTCCCTGCTGCCATGATGTGATTTGCATTGCACAGAACTACACAGAGATGAAGCAGATTCTAAATCACAGCGGACTCCAAGACTGTAATTAATAAATGTTCCTCGTCTATTATAACCTGTGACTGGCAGCTGCGCCCAAGGAATCACCCCCCCAGAACTGTTCCATTCTTACTAATTTCTTGCTGCCAGTCACACCTAACCGTGCACTGGATGGCAGCCGGCAGGATCTACATACCTGACTACTGCTACATGCGGCGATACTAGCTGTGGGGTAGACAAAAGGCATCAGACACACTGCATTATCCTGCTGTAGGTCACTGGTCATATTCAACATACATTGTATATTCTAAATAGCTCCTGCTGATGCTCTCTATTACACTAATGGCTAAGGAGCGTATAACCTGCACCAAAAGGAAGATATCTCCGGAGCTCAGAGTAACTGCTGAGTAACGAGAAGAGCGGGAGCTGCAGTGAGGAGGGGAAGAGACAACCCAGCACATATCATAAGCTACTGTCCGCTTCCAAACCTACTCAGATCTTGTGTTAAGCTATTGCCCCCTATCAATGAGTATAGAACGACTATAATACCGCCCCCTATGTACAAGAATATAACTACTATAATACTGCCTCCTATGTACAAGAATAAATACTAAAATCCCCCCCTATGTACGGGAAAATTTAATACTATAATATGCCCTATGAAAGAAATAACTACTAAAATACTGCCCTATGTAAAGAAATAAAAACGCAAAACACTGCTCCTATGTAAAAGAAAAACTACTATAAACTCCCCCCATATACAGGAAATAACTACTATAATACCCCCCCTATTACAAAAATATAACATTAAAAATGCTCCTATGTAACAAAATAAACTACTAAAAAAACGCCTCCTTTTACAAGAATACGAATATAATACATAAAACTGCCCCCGTATTACAAGAATATAACTACTATAATATGCTCCCTATTACAAGAATAAACTACTATAATACTGCCCCTATGTACAAGAATAAAACTATATAATACTGCCCCATGTACAAGAATAAACACAAAATACTGTCTTATGAACAGAAATAATACTACAAACTGCCCCTTATGACAAGAATATAGCTATATAATACGCCCCCTAGTACAAAAAAAAACACTATAATATGCCCCTTGTACAAGAATAAAACTGCTTTAAACTGCCCCCTATGTACAAAATTAAAACTGCTAAAATACTGCCCCGTGTAAAAGAATAAAAAATCAAAAATACCCCCTATGTCAAGAAATAACTCTAAATACTCCCCCTATGAACAAGAATTTTAAAAACTTAAACGCCCCTATTACAAGAAAATAACTACATAATATGTCCCATTAAAAAATAAAACTAATAATAACTGCCCCTATGTAAAAAAATAAACTACTATAAACCCCCCCTATTTCAAGAATAAAAACTATAATACTCCCCTCTTGTACAAGATTAAACTACTAAAAACTGCTTGTGTACAAGAAATATAACTCTAAAAAATGCCCGTGTACAAAATATAAATAAAAAAAATTGCCTTTTTGACAAGAATAAAAAATACTTTAATACTGCCCCCTATGTAAAAAATAACTACTAAAAACCCCCCCCCTATTACAAAAATATAACAACTATAATACTGCCTTATATTCAAGAATAAATACAAAAATACTCCCCCCCTATGTACAAGAAAAAACTATTAAAACGGGCCCCTAGAAAAAAATAACTCAAAATATGCCCCTAGTACAAGAATTTTTAAACTAAAAAATTTCGCCCTATGAAAAAAATTTTAAAACATATAATATGTCCTAGTCAAGAAATTTATTTAAAATATGCCCCATTAAAGAATAAAAAACCTTAATACCCCCCCTTGTACAAGAATATAACACTATAATACTGCTCCTATGTACAAGAATAACTACTATAAGCCCCCCCTATGTACAAGAATAAAACACTATAATATGCTCCTATGTACAAGAATATAACTAAATAATCTGCCCCTAAAACAAGAATAAAATACTATAATACTGCCCCTAGTAAAAGAATATAACTATATAATATCCCCCCTATACAAGAATAAACTACTATAATACTCCCCCCTATGTAAAGAATAAACACTATAATACCCCTCTTTACAAGAATTAACTACTATAATACTGCCTTATATGAAAAAAAGCCCTATGAGTGCTTTGCATGCCAGGGGTCCGGGGTCCCGGGGTTGCCCGCAATAACAGGTCCCCAATTCCCCTGTAACGACTGGGGGTCATGCTCTGATCTACTTCCCAGCAGCCTCGGCTCTGCCATCACAGTGATGCTAGCGCCTGCAGGGACCGCTCTCCATTTATTAAAGGGGGGGTAGAGCAGCGGTTTGCCTTTTTAATTACTTGCTCCCTAGTAATGAGCATTTTGTGGCACATCCCTTTATGTTTTTTCGGCCCCTAAATCTGCGCTGCGTCTGCTCGCTGCCTTCACGTGGCTCCTTCATGTGTCTTCAGCATAAATAATCTTGTTTTGATGTTGCAGTGAGTGGGGTGTCGGAGGTGGGGGTGGGGAGGGGGGGAGATAACGAGCCCGGCTAATTTATCATTTGCTACCCCCTTTTAAATTTTTTCCTTCCCTGACGAGCCATAAAGAAGCCTCATTTGGTGTCGGGAGCAGAATGATTTTGTCAAATATTATGTCTAAGAGTCATTAACATTTATGTGGATAATCCCCGGATGCACTAATAAAATATTTGGCTCCGTCAATAAAGATGACAAAAATTATTACCCATCTTAAAACAGGCAGTGCACCTGTGGGCCAGACCTTAAAGGGATCCTCCACAAAATTATATGCAGTGGGGTTTTGGGCATTAAAGCTCCAAGGGCTCCGACAAGCTCCCGGCGCGCTCCAAGGGGCGCAAAGCTCCCGGCACGCTCCCGGGGGCGCAAAGCTCGCGGCACGCTCCCGGGGGCGCAAAGCTCCCGGCACGCTCCCGGGGGCGCAAAGCTCCCGGCACGCTCCCGGGGGCGCAAAGCTCCCGGCACGCTCCCGGGGGCGCAAAGCTCCCGGCGCGCTCCCAGGGGCGCATCGCTCCCGGCTCGCCCCCCGGGGCGCAAAGCTCCCGGCACGCTCCCTGGGGCGCAAAGCTCTCGGCACGCTCCCTGGGGCGCAAAGCTCCCGGCACGCTCCCTGGGGCGCAAAGCTCCCGGCACGCTCCCCGGGGCGCAAAGCCTCGGGACGCTCCAGGGGGGCAAAGCTCTGGCCCCTCCCCCCCGGGGGGGCCCAAAACTTCGGCACCTCCCCGGGGGCAAACTCTCGGCACCTCCCCGGGGGGCAAAGCTCCCGGCCCTCCCAGGGCGCAAAGCCCCGGGACCTCCCGGGCGCAAAGCTCCCGGCACGCTCCAAGGGGCCAAAGGCCTCTGTGTGCTATTGTTGGTCAAAGCTCCTGGCACGCTTTCACACCAAAGTCCCCGGGCTTCCGGCTTCCACAGCTTATAGCTCATGGTGCATTTTCAGGACTCAAAGCTCCTGGGCCCCAAGCAAAATCTGCTACAGGGTTTCTCTACACCAGGTTTCAGTTATAATATGGATTTCTTTGCATGTGGCACAAGGGCCTTTTTATTCCTTTCAGACACTAGGGGCCCGATGCAAATGCTACCTCTGCACCCCTTATAACTACACCCTCACCTCATGGGGATGCCTCAGGCCTTTCCAAGATGGAAGTAGCCACAATCATTAGCTGATAATTTTAGGTCCGGCTTCTCACCCCATCTCTGTAACATGCCACGGGTTTTGCCAATTAAAGCTGCCACCAGCTATACATGTGCATACACGGTGGCTGTTTAAAATGAATGTTTTATACGGATGACCCAAGTGCGCAAAAGCAGCTGCCCAAATCAGAGGCGCCGCTACGACCCTCCTTGTTGCACATGTGACCCAACATGGTGGTAACCGGTCAATCAGATTTTTTTTTTTTTTTAAATTTACATTATTTTACCGCAAATTACCAAGGATTGCCGCTAGTCTGCCTGTACAGCTGAAATAGGTTACAACCACGTCACCGCTTCATAATGCGCTTGGGGTGACGCTTTTTTTTTTTTTTTGCAGAAATGCACAGCATTCAACGAATTGTATTTCTGCAAATAAAAACGAACCAAAAACATTCCGTGTGAAAGCACCGGGCCTGAAAAGGCCTTAAGGAGCAGCTACATTTTTAAGTTTCTGCCTCCCTGGTTTTAGCAGTCATAACTTTTTTTCTATGACGCAGTTGTATGACGATTTGTTTTTATGCGGGAGACGTATTTTTGGGGGAGTAGTCTGGATTTTCATATTAACTACTGTGTCTTTTTTTTATATTTTTATTTATATTTTTTTATATTTATATGAACATGCAAAAGTTTTTCTGCAATTTCTTTTATTATATTTATTATATTTATATTTATTATATTTTTATTTATAATTTTTTATATTTATATGAACATGCAAAAGTTTTTCTGCAATTTCTTTTTTTTTTTTTGTTAAATTATATTCTACACCATTCACAGTTCACCATAAATAACCTGATTAATTTTAAAGGGCATTCCGGTCATGTGGAAACCTAATATGTATAGTTTTTTTTGTATTGTATACACAATTTTTTTTATGAAATATTCTTATTTTATCTAGCTTTTCCACACTTTAAAAAAAAAAATCCAATTAAGAGATGAGTATTGTACACTTTTTTACATATGCGAGTTCGACTGTTCGATGTTACTTGACATATGCCTCATTTCCTCTTGCAAGCTGGTCACGATAACACCCCATTGTTGTTAGTGGCCATTTCTCCTCATTGGCTGTCTGCAGCGTGAATTCTGCTTTTATTAGTTCCATGGCCTAGGTTGAACGGGCCTTTTTGGTTTCAAATGTTCTTGATTTACCCTCTCCCCCTCCCTCTTAACCGGTCACTGTCAGCCCCCTCTCAGCAAACTCGCAGACCAACTCAACATTTCGGTGGATGTGTGCAGACCTTCCATGATGCATAATATCAGAATCACGTCCCTTAATGTTAAGGGCTTTAATATGCCCGAGAAACGGTCACAGATATTATACCATTTGCATAAAACGCGGTCCCATATTGTGTGGGGGTTCTGAAGAACAGATACTACCCTGCCTGGTACCATAGTAGCAATCCTTCGCAAAAAACCAAGGGAGTAGCCATTATGATACATAGGTCCCTTCATCTCTCGGTTATAGATACCTACTCTGATGCCGACGTGAGAGCAGTCTTTATAAAATGCAATCTTCAAGGGCATATATATACTATTGCCAGCATATATGTCCCTAATAGTAACCAAATCTCCTTCTTAGACAAAGTGTTGGATGACTTAACTTACTTTGCTCAAGGACAAATCATCCTCTGTGGGGATCTGAATCTCACTCTCCAACCTACTATAGACTCATCTACGGGGCGCTCCTCAGTCTCCCTCCGTGTCATTAATAAACTTAAGCGGCTGCTGCACGGTATGCAGCTTTCGGATGTGTGGCGACTGATGCATCCGGGAGAAAGAGACTATACCTTTTTCTCTAGCCCGCACCAGTCATATAGCCGCATTGATTATGTCCTCCTCCAGCACTCTCTTCTCTCGCATGCCGTAGATGCTAAGATCGACGTCAGACTGCACTCTGACCATGCCCCGGTCCATTGTGATCTCAATCTCCCGCACTTTCAGCGCCCGCCATTTGCCTGGAAGCTCAACGAGACGCTCCTACAGGACGCTGTTTGCCTGCGAGAGCTCCAAACTAGTGTTCAGGAGTTCCAAGCTCACCATAGGGAGGACTGTACAACGCCTCAGACCCAATGGGGGGCGCTGAAGTGTGTTTTAAGGGGGGTGTTAATAAAGCATGGAGCTCGATTAAAGCGAGAAGCCGCCAGCAAACTCCAATCATTGCTTGCATACCTTCACGTAGCGGAGCTGTCTCACAAAACCACTGGGTCACTTGCTGATCTTAGACTCTTAACCCAACTGCGGCACGAGGTTCTAGTGCTCATGGAGAGGAAACATAGACGCTACCGGCAAATTCGTGAGGCTGTGTACTATGAGTGGAGTAATAAGCCTGGCAGATACTTGGCCCGCGCGTTGCGGTAGAAGAGAGCTTCTTTATTTGTCCCTCAGGTCAAAACCCCGAATAATCAGCTAGTACATCTAACACAAGACGTACTAGGTGTCTTTCACGACTTTTATTCTAACCTTTACAACTTGCCCAAACCCTCCCAATTGAACCATGTGGAGTCGCATGCTGCTGCTTTACATACATACCTGCAAAACACGGCCCTTCCCAGACTCTCCTCGGATGTTTTAGAGTCCCTGGAGGAACCCTTCTCGCAAGCAGAACTCCAGGTGGCTATTGCCTCCCTCCCAGCGGGAAAGAGCCCGGGGCCAGGTGGCTTTACTGCCAAATTTTACAAGTCCTTAAGAGAGGAGCTTACCCTCCCATTCCTGGAAGCCTTTAAATCAGTCTCTAATGATTCACCCTTCGATCAAGAATTCTTAAAAGCCCATATAACAGTCATTCCGAAGGAAGGGAAGGACCCGGCCATGTGTCAGAGCTATCGGCTGATATCGCTCATTAATACCGATGCTAAGATCTTTGCAAAATTGATAGCGCTGCGGCTTAACCCGCTGCTAGGCAGCCTTATCCACCTCGATCAGGTGGGCTTTATCCCTATGAGAGAGGTAAGGGATAATACCCTGAAGACCACCACCTGTGATTATGTACATCGTTCTAAAATCCAGAGTTTATTACTCTCCTTAGATGCTGAGAAGGCTTTTGGCCGGGTAGATTGGTCTTTCCTCTTTGGGGCCCTCTCCAACCTTGGAATAGGCCCGACTCTCCTTACCAGAATACAGGCGTTATACAACTCCCCACAGGCTCAAATTCGAGTCAATGGCTCACTCTCAACCCCGCTCCCTATCTGCAATGGTACCAGGCAGGGTTGCCCTCTTTCCCCACTCTTGTATGCTCTAGTGATGGAGCATTTGCTCCAAGACATCCGAGCCAATGGTTCTATCAAAGGGATTACGTGTGGCAACCATCATGAAAAATGCTCTGCGTTCGCCGACCACCTGCTCCTTTATATTACGGATCCCTTTATCTCTCTTCCATCTGTTCTTCAGACCCTCAATACTTTTGGGAAATTCAGTAATCATAAGGTCAATATGACAAAGAGCGTGGCACTGAATCTTACTCTTTCAACGGAGGAGGTCGCCCGATTGAGGTCCTCTTACTCTTTCGCCTGGGCCACTTCTTCCATTAAATATCTTGGTGTGCATATCCCATCGGATCTTAAAAAAACTTTTTTGATCTTAATTTCTCCCCCTTGTTCAATCTCATTCAAGCAGACCTTTCCAGGTGGGACAAAAAAGACTTCTCCTGGATAGGTCGCATTAATATTGTGAAAATGAATATTCTGCCCCGTCTGCTTTACCTATTCCAAACAGTCCCGATTGCGCTCCCAAAGTCTTTCCTCCTTTCTTTGAATAGACAGATCATGCGCAGCGACATCCCAGAATATCCAAAACCATACTGATGACCCCCCGAGGCGAAGAGGGACGGTCTCTGCCAAATTTCCTAGAACACTTCCTGGCTGTGGTGGCGGTGAGGATTCTGGACGGCTTCCACAATGTTAATGCTAAGTTATGGGTCTGGTTTGAGTATACCATGTTTGGTTTCCCAACTGCGGCCATACCCTGGCTTCCCACGAGTATGTTCCCCAAAAAATCCCTTTCCCTGACCCCTTTCATTTTGCAAAAATATAATACTTACTTGCAGGGCATTTCCCTCGTCCCTTCATATTTTTGGGACAGGAGGCCCGCTTACTCCCATCTCGGGCATCCATGTATGCCCGAGACCTTAAAGGAGTTGTCTCATTAAAAGCTTTCAGCCTCTGTCTGTGGCTGGGAGTTGAATTGAGGGGCGTGCTAGCTTGTCTGCCTCTTCTCCTCCCTCTTCCCCCCCCCCCCTCAGCACACAGAAAGCTCTCCTCTGTAACTTCTATACAGCAAGGGGGAGGTTTGCTGCCAGAGTTAACCCTGTGTGTGCCTGCCTAGGTCTGCTGCAGCTCTTGCTGCTCGTCTCCACAGTCAGGAGACAGGAGAAGGCTGATCTGAGTGTGGAGCCAGAGCAGGGGGGATGCAAGTGTTCCTATACCCCCTGCTTAGCTTTCATTGTCAGAACAGACACAGGGCAGCTGGGAAGTGTTACTATACTCAGGATGTGTCACTAGTACAGCAAAGCATGAACTGTTCACATGCCCCCTGATCTGTTCTATTAGTATAGTCACAGCTCCACAGACATCATGATTATAGTAACACACAGGGTCACTGCTGTCACATCTATCTGTGTAGAGAGCAGGAGGAAGCAGGCACACACAGGGTTAATCCAGGCAGCATGGACACAGAAGCCAGAGCCCTCCTCCCCCTCCCTCCACTACAGAAGTATTCTGTGCGGGAGGGGCTCTCTGCTCCGACCTGTATGAGTCATACAGACCTGACAGCCAGTGAGATAAGGATCAACAGGTCGGCTGCTATAGAAATTTGAGAAGCTGATGTAGTACTACTAACAGGGCTAACTCAAAATCGGTAGGACATTTGTAATGAACATATATTGCAAAGCTGCTTGTTTTTTTAAAGATCTTTTAATTAAAACCCAATCATTGTAGCGAGACAACCCCATCAAGATCCCCATCACTAGGCCTGGGAGGGGACAGGGTATTTGCTATGATGAGGGATGTATACTTAGGGGATAACCTTAAACCATATTCTGTCTTAGCTGCTACCCCCCCAGTGTAAGAAGTTTTCCAGGTTGCACTACTATCAGCTGCGTAGTGTATGTGCTGTATATGAGCAATCCCTATCCTTTAGCAGGGCGCCCACTGTTTTTGAGAGCTGGTGCCTACAGGCTTCTCACTCACCGCATATACTCTCAAAGATCTATAGTCTCTTAATCCGGCCAAGCAATACCTCTAAGTTTGCCTATCAAAGGGCATGGGAAAAGGAGCCATCAAGAGAATTCACCAGTGAGGAATGGGGCAACATATTTTCCAATCACGAGGGGTAACTGTCTCTATTAAAGTGCAAGAGCTAAACTTTAAAATCCTCTCCCGATGGTACAGAGTACCGTCCCTACTCCACACTCTGTATCCCTCTGTCCCCAGCTGTCATAGAGATGTGGGGACGATGCTCCATATCTGGTGGGGTTGTGAGTCTCTGCAACCTTTCTGGCGTGGGATAATCCACTCTATTAGCCTGATAAATGGGGAGAACCTGGAGAATGACCCGGTTGTGCTACTTTTCCATGCCGTCCAGGGACCTCCCCGCTCTCTCAAAAGCCGCCTAATAGCCATCGTGCTGAACGCAGCCAAGACAATCATCCCTAGATTGTGGCGCTCCTCTACCTGCCCCTCTATTACGGACTGGTTGACAGAAGTTCATAGAATTTGTAGATGGGAGGAAATTCGGAGCGACACACGAGGTGACGCGATGCGCTTTCTCCAGCTTTGGGAGGACTGGTTCATCTTTTGTAAATCAGACCACTACTGTGCGGTTCAGTAATCTACATCTGTTACCGGCTTGGGCGGTGAGACGCATGGCGGGGGGTTACTGACAGAGGCCGACTTTCCCTCCCTTCCCCAGTTATGTTGCTGTTATGTTCTTGTGATGTGCCGAGTCCTTTGATCCTCGGCCTTGGAGAGGACCTAGTCAGATAACGGTTCTGCAGTCTGGCCGAGGCATCTTTTAGACTAAGTCGAATCCCCCCCCTCTTTATCTTTAACACTATTTCTGTTGTGGAAATATTGGGGGATCTTCTAAAAGCTCGACTTTCCTATATTATATTACAATGTCCTTTCCCTCATTTACACTCATGATCTGTGCTGTTTCGGCTAACAGTGATACGTATAAGGATATGCTTTCATATTCCAGCTAACTGCTGATTCTAGGTTGAGCCTGAAATTTCTATCAACATGTTCCTCTTATCCTGAATGTGTTTATCATCTTGTTTGTTATATTAATAAAGCTTCTTTGAATGAGAAAAAAAAAAACAGTGCTAAGCCAACCCTGCTGTGTTAAGCGGCGAGCCGCCCCGCTGCAACAGGCCAAGCGGCGAGCCGCCCCCGCTGCAACAGGCTAAGCGCCGAGCCGCCGCTGCAACAGCCTAACCGCCGTGCCGCCCCCCCTGCAACAGGCTAAGCGCCGGTCCGCCCCCGCTGCAACAGGCTAAGCGCCGGGCCGCCCCCGCTGCAACCGGCTAAGCGCCGAGCCGCCCCGCTGCAACAGGCTGAGCGCCGAGCCGCCCCCGCTGCAACAGGCTGAGCGCCGAGCCGCCCCCGCTGCAACGGGCTAAGCGCCGAGCGCCCGCTGCAAACAGGCTGAGCGCCGAAGCCGCCCCCGCTGCAACAGGCTAAGCGCCGAGCCGCCCCGCTGCAACAGGCTGAGCGCCGAGCCAGCAGGCTGCCCATACACATGGGCTCAATGTCTTGTACATCAGGTTCTGCTTGAAGGAGGGTCTGGGCCCTCTCAATCCCAGTACCAGAATGGTTTTACGCTAAATGCATTTGCTGTTAGATGAGGCTCTATCCTCCTGGCCCCCGACTGGCACCAATAATTACATCTCTGGTGGGTTCTTCTAATGTTGTGTTCCCTAGAATTATTAGAGTAACTGATACAACATAAGCTGCCACGTACTACAAATTCCAGCATGCCATGCCAGCCTCACTCGGTATTAGACATTTTCTGTGCAAAAAAAGGGACAAAGAAGCTTCCCAGGCGAGCGCCGCTGTCCTCCACTAGATGTAACGTAACACTTGTGATAAGGGCTTTTCACACATCGCAGACTCTCCATGGCAGGATGGATCATCGAGAGCCGAAAACAAGGTCACGAAGACCCGTGAAAAGGAGGAGAGAGGCGGCAGGTAATAGACAGCAAGAGCAGTATAATACCGAGAGAGGAATGACACCAGTATAATACAGAGAGCAAGGAAGAAGACTAATATACCGTAGATACAGAGCGTGAGGAATACTACCAGTATAATACAGAGAGCGAGGAAGAAGACCAGTATAATACAGAGAGCGAGGAATAATACCAGTATAATACAGAGAGCAAGGAAGAAGACTAATATACCGTAGATACAGAGCGCGAGGAAGAAGACCAGTATAATACAGAGGGCAAGGAATAATACCAGTATAATACAGAAAGCGAGAAATAATACCAGTATAATACAGAGAGCGAGGAATAATACCAGTATAATACAGAGGGCAAGGAATAATACCAGTATAATACAGAGAGCGAGGAATAATACCAGTATAATACAGAGGGCAAGGAATAATACCAGTATAATACAGAGAGCGAGGAATAATACCAGTATAATACAGAGGGCAAGGAATAATACCAGTATAATACAGAGAGCGAGGAATAATACCAGTATAATACAGAGGGCAAGGAATACTACCAGTATAATACAGAGGGCAAGGAATAATACCAGTATAATACAGAGAGCGAGGAATAATACCAGTATAATACAGAGGGCAAGGAATACTACCAGTATAATACAGAGGGCAAGGAATAATACCAGTATAATACAGAGGGCAAGGAATACTACCAGTATAATACAGAGAGCGAGGAAGGAGACCAGTATAATACAGAGAGCGAGGAATAATACCAGTATAATACAGAGAGCGAGGAAGGAGACCAGTATAATACAGAGAGCGAGGAATAATACCAGTATAATACAGAGAGCGAGGAAGGAGACCAGTATAATACTGAGAGCGAGGAATAATACCAGTATAATACAGAGGGCAAGGAATAATACCAGTATAATACAGAGAGCGAGGAATAATACCAGTATAATACAGAGGGCAAGGAATAATACCAGTATAATACTGAGAGCGAGGAAGGAGACCAGTATAATACAGAAAGACCACTATAATACAGAGAGGGAGGAAGAATACCAGTGTAATGCCGAGAGAAGTGGGGGGGGGGGGGGGGGAGAGGATTACAGGGTGTAATGCTGAGAGGGGGGGGGGGGGGGGGGTTGGTGGAGAATACCGGTTAATGCTGAGGAGGGTGGGGGGGGGGGGGGTGGAGAAATTCAGGTATGCAATGTGAGGTGTTGGGGGGGGGGGGGGGGAGAAATACCGGTGCAATGTCGAGGTGGGGCGGGAGAGAATACGGTGCAATGTCGATGGAGGGGGGGAGAGAGAGAATACGGTGCAATGTCGAGGTGGGGGGGGGGAGAAAACCGGTGCAATGTCGATGGTGGGGGGGGAGAGATACCAGGTGCAAATGTCGAGGTGGGGGGGGAGAGAGAGAATAAGGTGCATGTCGTGGTGGGGGGGGAGAGAATACCGGTGCAATGCCGAGAAGAGGGGTGAGGGGGGGGAATACCGGTGTAATGCCAAGGGGGGGGGGGGCAATAAAAGGTTGAATGCCAGCTGGGGGGGGGGGAAATACTGGTGTGCAATGCTGACGGGGGGTGGGTTGGGGGGGGGGGGGGATACCGGTGTAATGCTGAGCGGGGAGGGGTGGGGGGGGAAAACCAGTGCAATGCCGGAGGGGGGGGGGAGAGAGAGAGTACCGGTGTAATGCCGAGGAGGGTGGGGGGGGAGAGGAATACTCGGTGCCAAATGTCGAGGTGGGGGGGAGAGAATACCGGTGCAATGTCGAGGTGGGGGGGGAGAGAATACCGGTGCAATGCCGAGAAGAGGGGTGAGGGGGGGGAATACCGGTGTAATGCCAAGGGGGGGGGGGGCAATAACGGTGTAATGCCCAGAGGGGGGTGGGGGGGCGAAATTCTGGGTGTAATGCCTGACCGGGGGTGGGGTTGGGGGGGGGGGGGATTACCGGTGTTTTGCCTCGAGCGGTGAGAGGGGGGGGGGGTGGGATACCAGTGCAATGCCGGAGGGGGGGGGGGGGGGGGAGGGAATACCGATGCAATGACCGAGATGGAGAGGGGGAGGAAGAGTACAGGTGTAATGCCGTTGGGGGGGTGGAGGGGATTAAGGTGTAATGCTGAGAGGGGGGGAAGAATACTGGTGTAATGCAGAGGGGGCAGAGGAAGAATACCGGGGGGGGGGGCGAGAGAATACCGAGTGGGGGGGGGGGGGGGAGAATACCGAGAAAGGGGGGGGGGAAGAATATCAGTGGGCAGAACAATGGGCACCTGATGACATCTTAAAGGGGTATTCTTATCGCAGACATTTAGAGCGGCAGGATATGCCATAAACATCAGACAGATGGGTGACAATATTTCTCTGTCACAGACCAGGGTGGAGATAAGAAAACCCCTGTACGCCCTTTAAGCTCTCTCAGGCGCCTTTGCTTCTGACGGGCAGGGGCCCGCATCAAGACGGGCAGGGGCCCGCATCAAGATGGGGGGGGGGGGGGGAGAGAGTATAAATAAGATGGGTGAGATCTACATAAGGGGGTGGACAACACTTTGGTGCCCCCATAGGGTTGACATTCAGGTATTCACAGATTATAACTACCAATATGAATGTGTTGTGTTAGGGAAGGTAACAGGATCTATGCTGTTCGGGGTCTGTGGAAAGCTGGGTGGTGTACTATTAACATGGAGGGCAGTATTCCCCAGAAGGGCTGGGCAGAGTCCTTACAGCCGGATGGTTGGGGAGTTCACACATGTTTGTGGACACTGTGGCATTACTTCCGCAGCCTGGAGTATCTACTTTCCCTGACTTGCTGGAGGTTAGTGAAGTGCGGTATACACACACCCTACGACATTCCACCGCAGCAGGTTGTACCACATACTTGCCCTCACCTCCGTGTACATAGACAACACGCTGCCGTATATCACATGCATTCCCTCTAGCACAGTCATTTTCTAACACATCGGTGTGGCCACACAGGGAATCAGTCCGTAAGCTTGTTACATTTAACAGTGTTTGGTGTATCTCATTTCCCAGTATACATATCAAAAGAGCAAGCAGGAAACGATGGAAGATTTCAGCTCTGAAGTCATTAATAACACAGCACAGCTAGGCCCGGTTCACATCTGAATCTGTTCGATAACGACCTCCAATGGATCCCAATGGGTTTTATCATGGTGTCCGGGGAAAAAAAAAAAATTCTGAATTTTTGAGAATCAACGCCTGAAGCTCTGATCGAAACCTCCAACTCAGCCGTGAACCAGGTCTTACTTCACAGACTCCAAATTGTGTCCTGTGGCTTTAGCCCTCATCCACCATGCTTTATACTTCAGCACTGCTTGCACATACCAATGTCGGTAGGTAATGGATGTCCCTGACCACAAGGAGAGAATAAATTATGAAACTACAGGCGAGAGCTATACACTGCATTATACCAGATGCCCAATCAGAAGGGGTCGAAGCAGGACTCCTGCATTCAAACTTCATTTGTAGGGAGTCCTGCTCGCCCTTTCAGCTCCTGCATTCGGGTTAATGCGGTAGGCCTTATCAATGCGGTTTTACATGGGCCCTTGTTGCCCATAGCAACCAATCAGAGCTCAACTTTTATTTCTTATACTACTCTATAAGCTGAGCTCTGATTGGTTGCTATAAGTTCTGATGGGTTGCCATGAGCTCTAGGAGCTCATAGCAACCAATCAGAGCTCAGCTTATATTTCTTATACTGCTCTTCAAGTTGAGCTCTGATTGGTTGCTATAAGTTCTGATGGGTTGCCATGAGCTCTAGGAGCTCATAGCAACCAATCAGAGCTCAGCTTATATTTCTTATACTGCTCTTCAAGTTGAGCTCTGATTGGTTGCTATGGGCAACAAGGGGAGTCTTACCGTTTGGGCCCATTTTAGCCAAACCAACAAACAGTTCTAATAGATTCACATGGTGTATTTCAGCAAATGTACGCGCCACAATACGTCTGCTGTTGAAAGCAAGCCCTAGCCAGCACTTTCATCAGCACAGTGGCCCTCCCTCCTAGTCCATTTAGTATTACGTCACTACTTTCTCTCGGATCACAGTACGCGCCGGGAACTAGGCCGTGTGAACAGAATCTGCGCCCAAATCGGACTGCAAGGCGCCCCACGTTATGTCTAATGGAAAACCTGCATCCAAAGTGCCCATTTCTTCTCACCTACAAAGAGATTGAAAATCTGCCTCTCAAAAAAAAAAAAAAAAAAAAATTAGGTCAAATCCCCATCCAAAATTAGGAGTGCAAATCAGATTGGCAATGTTGCCCATAGCAACCAACCAGAGCTCTTCCTTCATTTTCTTCATTGCTTGAATATATAAAAGCATCGTTGACTGGTTGTATGGGATATCATGGGACAGTTCTATGGCTATGTTCACTACGGCTTTTACTGGGGCGCATTTGCTTGACGTTCAGGGAGCTCAATTCGTAGCGCAAATGATCCACCTCTTCACTTTTCGGTAATCTCGGTCTGTGGAATACGCCTCATCGGACCAGGGCCTACGTTTCCTTAGGTTTTGTGCGTGATGTTGACTGGTAGTGGGCGCGGCGGGCTTCTGTACGCCCTGCAATTAGCCGTGTGAATTTAGTCTTACTGTTCAGCCGTATGAACGAATCCCATTTAGACGCCATTTTCGGCGCCTTTCTGCTCCCAAAAAAACAGAGTAAAACAAAAAAAAATCCAAAACGTCCACAGTTCAATTTTCATTTTGATTCCTATGTAAAGCAGCGTTGTAGTTCACAAACAAGGTTTTTATGTGCATTTTAGACGATTTTTTGGACACCGTAAAACAAGAGTCATGGCAATTCTTGAAGCCTTTAAGCGCTGAAAATCCCCATAGGAATCAATGGAGAGCTTCGTTTTTAGATGTGGTTTTCAACGCGTTTTTGACGCGTTCCTCGCCGCGGTTTTTGCCCTGACTATTCATTTGTAGGAGTATAAACAGTGTTAAAAACTTCGTCCAAGACCTCTTCTGAAGCAGTGTGTTTCAGGAGAGATTTTGATGCTGTTTTCAGAGCTGAGAAACCAGCGCCCAATTAAAGGGGTTGGTCTCACTAAGTTGTTTTTCATCTATCTCAGTCCTGTTTTCTTGGTTTTCTTTTTGAATTAAGTGGAGTTTACTGGCTTTCTACTAGGCTTGCAGTAGAAGCCAGTTCTTGTAGACTATAGGCAACCAAGTGCTGACAGCCTATCAGGAGGAGATCAGGGAAGGTCTGTAGCTATAGCAAAAAGTACTGCAGCCTACCATGGAGAGATTGCATACAGGTCTGTAGCTTATTGACAACCCATGCGCTGACAGACCTATCAGGAGAGAGTTGAACAGGTCTGTTGCTTTAGCATACCACACTGACAGGGCTTATCAGAGAGATTGGTCCAGGTCGGTAGATTAGCAAACTAGCGCTGACAGCTAACAGGAGAGATGAACTGTCTGTTGCTATAGCAACCTGCGGTGACAGGCTATCAGGAGAGATTGGACAGGTCTGTAGTATAGCAACCTGCGCGTCAGCCTATCTGGATAGATAGAACAGGTCTTGTAGCTATAGCAAACAAGCACTGGCAGCCTTTCAGGATCGATGGAACAGGTCTGTAGCTGGATACCGAACCAGCGCCTGGCAAAGAATATCAGGAGAGATTGAACTGGTTGTTGCTTCAGCGGACCTGAGGAGCTGATCGCCACCACATACAAGAGGGATATCTAGGAATAGGTAGTAGTAGGAACTGTTAATGGACTTACTATTGCAAAGAGTGACTTGTTTTTGCAAGACTTTAAATAAAAAGCAGCAATCCTTGTAGTTGAGACCTACCCTTTAAGCCATGTTAACATACCCTTACATAGGTTTTCATAAAATAGACCCAAACAGTAAGACCATCCTGGTTGCCCAAGGCAACCGACCAGAGCTCACGGCAACCGACCAGAGCTCACAGCAACCAGAGGTCAGCTTTCGTTCTTCCTGAGCAGTATAAAAATTGAAAGCCGAGCTCAGATTGGTTGCTATAGGCAGCACGGACCGTCTTACTGTATATTACTGGCCCAGTCTATGTATACAGAAAAGATGCTTTGAGAAACATGAGATGGCGCCGCAAGGCGTGTCACATCTGGGATGCATTAGACAGATATAGCTCCAGAAAAGCACCCTCTAAAATAGCGCGCACACATACATGTCTAGGCTGAGAGCGAACAGGAAACACTATAAATACATGGGAAAGTGAGCGCAGCTTTAAATTTAGGACATACACGGGAATATATATCAACAGCATTAAATTATAATTAGACTGAGGCACGGGACAGGTCAGCTCTGCACCCAGTGCTGTACCCACTCCCTGCTACTCTTGAGCTGGGTGTCACGGAGAAATCTGAGTACCTGAGGGTCGACACTAAGGGGTCCACCAGGGGGGGGGGGGGGGGGGGGGGGCACGAGCCTCTGCAACTAGTTATACTCCCGGTTTCAGTCTATATCCTTTATACATGTACGGAGCAGTATATAGTAAAGAAACCCGTAATCCGTGAGGTTACGTTACTGAAAAGTGTGGTTGTGATGGCATAGCGAGGCAGATAGAAACAAAAAAAGTACTATAAAAGTATAATGATTAGTAGGTTCTATTCTTGGACACTAGGGGCAGTATTATAGATAGTTATTATTCTTGTGCTTAGGAGGGCTGTTATTTAGTAGGTTATATTCTTGTGCATAGGGCAATGCCAGTATTTTAGTAGTTCTATTCTTGTGCATTGGAGCAGTATTATAGTAGTTTATTCTTGTACATAGGAGCGTATTATAGTTGTTCTATTCTTGTGCATAGAGGGCGAGTAATTATCAGTAGTTATATTCTTGTTACATGGGGAGCTGTATTGAAAGTTAGTTATTATTTCATTGTAAATAGGGGCAGTTTGATAGTACGCTATAATCTTGTACATAGGAGCAGTATTATAGTGTTTAATATTCTTGTACATAGGGGGCGAGTATTATAGTAGTTATTTTCTTGTCATTGGGGCATATTTTCAGTTAATAAAATTCTTGTACATAGGAGCAGTATTATAGTAGTTATTGTTCTTGTACATAGGGGGGCAGTATTATAGTTGTTATATCCTGTGTACAAAGGGGCGTGTATTTAGTAGTTACTATTCTTTATACATAGGAGGCAGTATTATAGTAGTTATATTCTTGTACATTAGAGAGGCAGTATTATAGTATGTTTATTCTTGAACATACGTGCATTATTATAGTAGTTATATTCTTGAACATGGCGAGCAGTATTATTGTAGTTATTTCTTGTACATAGGAGCAGTATTATAGTAGTTATATTCTTATACATAGGGACGGGCAGTTTTTTTAGTAGTTATATTCTTGTCATAGGGGGATGTATTTTTAGTTGTTTGTTTTCTTGTTCATAGGAGCAGTTTTAGTAGTTTTTCTATACTATAGGAGGAGGATTATTGTAGTTATATTCTTGTACATAGGAGGCAGTATTTATAGTAGTTTTATTCTTTGAACATTGGGAGCAGTTTTTTAGTAGTTATATTTCTTGTACATAGGGTGCCAGTATTATTTGTAGTTATCATTCTTGTACATAGGAGCAGTAGTATAGTAGTTATATTCTTATAAATAGGATGGCAGTTTTATAGTAGGTATATTCTTGTACATAGGAGCAGTATTATGTAGATATATTCTGGAGCATATAGAAGGCTAATACAGCCTTTGTACTTGTTCAACAATATTGTTTTGTTTGTGATGTAGAATAAGGGTAACACAGAAGACACTGTTCGGATACAAAAGCTGCAAAAGGACAATGGCCGCAGCTGTTTCCCCCATTACCTGAATTCTTCTTGCTGTTCCACAATAGATCAGTCTGTGCCTGGAGAGCTTTTCCGCCACTCTGCAGATTAGACATCGAGTCGTCCTCGGCAGAGAACAGTCCTGGCTCTCCTAAACACAAACTGCTTTTTTTCCCGGCTTTGCTCTCACATATACGGTCGCTGCCAAAGGTACATGGGGAGTCATTATAGAGAGCTATTGGATGAATGAAGGTCCTGCCCTCAGCTATCTAAGGTGTATGGGCTCGTTCTGGGTTATGGCATTAGACGTTTTAAATTAATATTAGACTCCCGGAGATCATGACGGATCACATGGATGCCGGCTGAAAGATGTATGATGCACGGATAATTTCATGTCTACCCGAACATCTCCAGTAATATCAAACACGTTCACTTCCCTTTATAATAAGCAGCATCAAACTGACAACTGCTTTACCTTGTTCTATAGAAATAACTTATTATAAGGGTTGACTCAGGCGTCATCGATTAGCAAGAGCTGAGAGCAGCTACAAATACTATATCCAAGTCTGGATGACCAAGCCTGTTTATGCATTTCATTATTATTATTATTATTATTTATTTTAAAGCGCCATTGATTCCATGGACAGTATCAATTATTATGAGAGTTCTGTAATGCTTAATCTTTCCTGCGGGGGCAGTGTGGGCTAATGCAATACCTGCTTTTAGGTTCTGCACATTATAGCTTATCACTATAGGCCCTAGTAGTAAGACACCTTGTTACCAGCTTATCAAAAGACCAATGTACAAAAATGTAAAAGTACATATATTAACTAGTAAAGTTTTATTTAACCTCTTAAAGGCCATAATATTTCTTTTGTCAGCATGACAGAAATGAGCTAACAAAGGTGTCCTATGTTAGGTAAAGCATGGAACCCCTTTTTCCACCCCCTTAAAAGGTGGTCTGTCCAAAAACGGCGAGGACCCTGCTCTAATCCAACTGAAATCTTCAGATCTGAGACCTTAACCACTTAGATGCCACAGTGAATCGTGACATCGGCATCTAAGTGGTTTCAGAGGGAGGGAGTTTCCTTTGTCACCCCATTAGCAACATGTTTACAGGGAGCGGATGGGTATACATGTACATGGTAGCCGGGGACCGAAGGCTTCCTGGCCTGACTTCTGTGTATGCTTTTTAAGCCCTGCCAAAGAAAGAGGCCCAATAGGAAGGCCGGCAGTGTTACACTGACAGTTATATAGAACATTATGTTGTAAGTAATGCAGTGTATTATATGAGCAACCAAATCACTGCAGGCTTCAGTCTCATAGTGAGAATTAAGCATAGCGAAACAAAAACGTAAATACATATATGAAGAAAAAAATAAACTCCCATTTTATCCTAGAAAAATCCCTCACCTATGGAGAAAAAGAACTAAAAAACTTATATACATTATTGTATTTTAAATTTTTTCCTGCAACCGTAACACCCAAACTTAAATAACTGCCACAGTGGCTGTGGATAGACGGGAGTCGTGGTGTCGGTTTGCCTATTTTGCAGCGTCGGAAGTCATCATAAAATAGACCCAAGCTCCCAAAATATATAATATGTTGGTTTCCAGTTAGTTCGTGCAAAGAGCAGGGGAGGTATTGCGGTGACGGCAGGGCTACTGCTCCCATATATTCAGCCTCTATCAAACATGAAGGTGGTGTAATTGATGACATGGAGCAGGCAAAGCGCAGGCCCCAGGGAAAAGTTCTGGCTCCCAGGGAAAACAGATTTCACTGCAAATTTTTCAACCGGCTTTAAGATAAGTAGCTGACGATCAAACCATTCCATCAGAAATGACTGTGGATGACGGCGATTCCTTTACCTGACACTGTTAGAAGTTGTTCTTTGCCCCATGTGGTCACAGCTTTGCCCCCAACCCAGTTTGTGTAGAGGAGGCGGTTCTTAGCCTGGGAAATAATGAGATCAGATGTGGGTTCATGTATGCAGGACTCTGTTGGAGGCAATACTATTTTCTCAGAACCAAATTCAGAGACTCCACAAATGTTTCCTGTCTGTGTTTTTGCACTATTTACAATTTTTTTCTGATTGTTCTAAAGTTTCTATCCAATAATTATATTTTACCCACTGACAAGCAAGAAATGGGTAACATGTTTTGAAATGTGAATTTCAAGGCTCCACTATCTCACCCAATCCACTACTGCGATTGTTACATGGAGGCCTACTTGATTGTTATATACAGTCTCTTAAGTATCTTATACATAACATTTGACTTTTGCAAGTATTTAGCATTGCCATAGTTTGCAGATTTCTTTTCCTGTATCTGCATTGTTAATGTTTTGACCCCTAAACAATAAAATGTTTAAGTTGTTAATTATTTGTTAGTATTTGGGATATCCATTCTTTTGGTTTTTTCAATATGCCTGAATCCTTCTGGCTATGAATCTGATTCAAGCACATTCTGTTGTCAAATCTGATCCGTCGGTCTCTTTACACATTCCCAGTGTTGTGTTGCAGGATGGACTTGGATTACAAATACAGCTTTTTATTCAATCTTACCCACAATATGAGTTCAATAAGATCCAAAACATTTGTTACTCTTTTGCTTGTCAGTGTACTTCTGTTCTACCCTTAAATAGCTGGTTTTTCATTGTCTATCATAAGGTGATAAACAGCTGGATTTTACCATGTATTTTACTACAGTAAAGTTTGAGCACTTTAAACATGCGCCGTGTTATGGGGAGTAAGTCGGTGAGTTCGGAGAAGGAGGGTTTGGGGAAATTGAGAGTTCGGGAGGTTTGGGAAATTGAGGAGTCGGGGCTTTGGCCTGCCACATTAGTAATTCTACAGGATGAGCAGAATAAAAATAAAAGAAAAATAAAATAGCAAATTTTTTGCCATCTTTCTCTAAACCAGAAAGAAAAACAAAAAGTTCTATGTACCCCAAAATGGTACCAATAAAAAATACATAAAAGTTACATGCTGCAAAAAAACAAAACCAAAAGGGGGGGGGCCCCCCCATACCGCTCCTTCAAAAGAGAAATAAAAATAGTACAGGTTTTGGAATATGGAGACACATATGGAAAAAATTTTGTTACTGTGTACAGGTAATTTCATGGTATCGTGGTATTTTTTACCATATGGTGAATGCCCTGAATCTTAAACGTTAAAAAAAAAAAAAAAAAGAAAATGTTTTTATTTTCACTCCCTTCCAGAAAAATTAAGGGAATGTTTGACGGCATTTTTGCGGTGGTTTTGGCGCAGATTACGCCGAAATGGGGTTCTTACATCATTCATACAACTTTTTTTTTTTTTTTTACATGTGCTGAAAATTAAAATGCCATGTCAATTCTAGAGGCATTTTTGGGGAGTGAAATGCCCATAGGATAACTTTGGAGACTGGTTTTGGAGCGTGGTGTGGAAGCAACACCCGAGAAACCACAATGTACAATAAATTTGTATGAGTGTCTTAAAAAAAAAAAAAAAAATAGTGTTGAAAAACCACATTGAAAACAGTCTGGAAAAAATCTTTAAAAAAACTGCGAAATACGAGGTGGTTTTCTGAGAAATATTTTATGTCGATTTCGGCCGTGTGAACATTCCCTCATAGAGGTTTCCCACTTGCCCCTTTCAGTGCTGCAGGTTAGATGGTGGCGAGCCACGGCCAACCAGGGAATGGGGAGGGAGGCGAATGTGGAGCGACTGTACTTGGCTATATTTGGAAGTCCCACCATCGCCGCCCTCCCTCTACTTGAAGACAACCGGCTTGTAGCTCGCTATGAGCCAACCTGCAGGGCTGACGAGCCACCATGGTAAAACCCCTGTAATAACAGTTAACCAATAAGATATATGTAGCCCAAAATATTGCCATTAAAAGAATAAAACTTATCCCGAAAACACAGGAACAGAAAGTGGAAGCCGGAAGCTGTACACCCACCCCACAGCCTGAACAGGAAAGTGGAAGCCGGGGGGGGGGGGGGGGGGGGAAAAGCTGTAGTTAGACCCACCCCACAGCCTAATGCTTGAAACAGGAAGTGGAAAGCCGGAAGCTGTAGACCCACCCCACAGCCTGAACAGGAAGTGGAAGCTGTAGACCCACCCCACAGCCTGAACAGGAAGTGGAAGCTGTAGACCCACCCCACAGCCTGAACAGGAAGTGGAAGCTGTGTAGACCCGCCCATGGCCTGATCAGAAAGTGGGAGCCTGACGCTGTAGACCCGCCCACGGCCTGATCAGAAAGTGGGAGCCTGAAGCTGTAGACCTGCCCACAACCTGACTAGGATGTGGAAGCCTGAAGCTGTAGACCCGGCTTCCACTTCCTGTTCTAGTGGTGGGCGGAAGCTGTAGACCCGTCCACGGTCTGACCAGGAAGTGGAAGCCCAAAGCTCTAAACAAACCCGCAGCCTGAACAGAAAGTGGAAGCCGGAAGCTGTAGACCCGTCCACGGTCTGACCAGAAAGTGGAAGCCCGAAGCTCTAAACAAATCCGCAGCCTGATCAGCAAGTGGAAGCCCGAAGCTCTAGACCATCCCGCAGCCTGAACAGAAAGTGGAAGCCGGAAGCTGAAGACCCGTCCACGGTCTGACCAGGAAGTGGGAGTCCGAAGCTCTAAACAAACCCGCAGTCTGAACAGAAAGTGGAAGCCCGAAGCTGTAGACCCGTCCACGGTCTGACCAGGAAGTGGGAGTCCGAAGCTCTAAACAAACCCGCAGCCTGAACAGAAAGTGGAAGCCGGAAGCTGTAGACCCATCCACGGTCTGACCAGGAAGTGGGAGTCCGAAGCTCTAAACAATCCCGCAGCCTGAACAGAAAGTGGAAGCCCGAAGCTCTAAACAAACCCGCAGCCTGAACAGAAAGTGGAAGCCGGAAGCTGTAGACCCACCCCACAGCCTGAACAGGAAGTGGAAGCCGGAAGCTGTAGACCCACCCCACAGCCTGAACAGGAAGTGGAAGCCGGAAGCTGTAGACCCACCCCACAGCCTGAACAGGAAGTGGAAGCCGGAAGCTGTAGACCCACCCCACAGCCTGAACAGGAAGTGGAAGCCGGAAGCTGTAGACCCACCCCACAGCCTGAACAGGAAGTGGAAGCCGGAAGCTGTAGACTTGCCCACAGCCTTACCAGGAATTGGGAACCTGAAACTGGCTGAAGCTCTGTAAAACAGCATGTTGAGACAACCCCTTTAAAGGGATAAACAGCAATAGCCATACTGAGAAAGCTGAAGCCATAAACACAAGGCTACATTCATACAGCATGCGTCAAACTTATCTATAGGGCCCCACTGACCCTTTGTATGCCGAAAGTGTCATTTTGGCATTTGCTGGGCCAGTATATGGCGGCATTATTGTACTTTTTTTTAGTGTATGGATAAGTGCAGCTTCTAGCTGCAGTTTGGAAACCAATGGAGACGTATGAAGGCAGCGGGGAGGGGGGTAGGTCACATTCCTGGGGAGATTTCCCCTGGCCCCGGTACTCCGCGCCTCCAGCGGGATCCTTTGTTGCGCTGATGTGAATGACACCAGGTGCTCGCCCGCCTCTTTGTTTTGCTTCAGTACATGGAGAAATGACTCAGAATATTAATTACACCACCGTGCCGGGCCCCAGAACTAGAAGGATTTCCTTCCAGTAATAACACAATAGCTACCTATTACATAAATGTTGCATCATAACCTCAATTTACCGCGACTTGAGGTAGGTACAGAGGATCGCAGCACAGAGGATCTACAGCAATGCTCATCCTGAGCCTCCTGGTTCATGAACAGAATACAAAGGATGAGGGTAAATGCATATTCATAGTCCACTCGAGGCCAAGGAAAACTGGTAACAACCCCTATTTTTGTAGACTGCATCAAAGAGAAAGACTCAAAGACCAGTCCAAGATGATCCCTGCACACCAGCAGTATCAGCACCGGCCAAGTCAGACTGCTTAGAGAGGCTTTGGTAGCAGATTCTCTCAATAGGTCATCAAAGTGTGATATATGCAGGTCTCACACCCATCTCATGAAAGGGGCCTGAAAGTTTCCTCTCTAAATGGAGAGCATGTCGCGTGTGCGCACTCTTGCTCACAACTCTCCATTCTGTTCTATGGGAGCTCTGAGTACAAACTAACATTCCGCTCTCCTGTACCGGGAACTTCCACAGAACAGAATGGAGAACAGCGCTCCCCTGCACTGGGAACTCCCATAGAACAGAGTGGAGAGAACACAGCGCTCCCCTGTACTGGGAACTCCCATAGAACAGAATGGGGAGAACACAGCACTCCCCTGTACTGGGAACTCCCATAGAACAGAATGGAGAGAACACTACTGATACTGGTTAGTGGTTAGAACACCCCTTTAAGTATCAATTTCCAGGAAGAATAACAGAGAATAAGCACAACAATTTCCCAAGTGGGGGGAAAACTCTACCTCCATCATCAGCCAATCACAATGAGACTTGCTTCAGAATCTAAAATGCCAATCTGCAATGCAACTTGTTTAATGCACAGGGCCCAAAGTTGCCAGAAGTTACTGCGACGCAACAATAGTCCAAAATTTCCCACATTAAAGGAACACTCCGGGCAACATTGATCTCGAGAGCAGGACACGGGAAGCTGGCTTTGGTGCCCCATATCCTGTGTCATGCTCCGCCCCCCCCCCAAACGAGGTACTAAAAATGTACATGAAGCGGAGTTTTCTCTCCCCTCCTGTCAAAAGCAGCTGAAAAAACGGCCGTTTTTTTGCCGCGATTTGCGTTTTTTGGTGCATTTTTCACAAGTGTTTTTTGCTGGTCTTTAAGTCTGTTTTTTAATGTCTGCATAAATTAAGCCATTGGATGTAACTCCGCCCTACAAAAGGGGATATAAAGCACATTACTGCATTTATATATCATCTTGTAGTCGTTTTACGGATTTTAGCGCTAAAAATTTATCTCACGTTTGTCACCAAAAATACGGGGTTTTTTTTTGTTTTTTTACGGATTTTGGTGCCAAGATCTGCATTTTTATTGATTTTGGCGCTAATAAAGTTATTTCACGTTTGTCTTCAAAAATACGTTTTTTTTTACGGATTTTAGCTCTAAAGTCCATTTTTTAACGGATTTTGGAGCTAAGATCTGTATTTTTACGAATTTTGCCGCTAATAAAGTTATCTTGCGCTTGTCGCCAAAAATACGTTTTTTTTAACGGATTTTGGCTCTAAAGTCCTTTTCTTAACATATTTTGGTGCTAATAAAGTTAAAATCGCTTCTGACGCCAAAATTCCATTTTTTTATTTATTTTTTTTTACAGATTTTGCCGCAATAATGCTTTTTTTTTTTTTTTTTTTACAGATTTTGCCGCAATAATGCTTTTTTTTTTTTTTACAGATTTTGCCGCTATAATGCTTTTTTTTTTACAGATTTTGGCGGCAATAATGCTTTTTTTTTTAACAGATTTTGGCGCAATAATGCTTTTTTTTTTTTTAACAGATTTTTGGCGCAATAATGCTTTTTTTTACAGATTTTGGCGCAATAATGCTTTTTTTTTTTACAGATTTTTTGCCGCAATAATGCTTTTTTTTTTTTTTTTTTACAGATTTTGCCGCAATAATCTTTTTTTTTTTACAGATTTTTGGCGCAATAATGCTTTTTTTACAGATTTTGGCGCAATAATGCTTTTTTTACAGATTTTTGGCGCAATAATGCTTTTTTTTTTAACAGATTTTGGCGCAATAATGCTTTTTTTTTTAACAGATTTTGGCGCAATAATGCTTTTTTTACAGATTTTGGCGCAATAATGCTTTTTTTTACAGATTTTGGCGCAATAATGCTTTTTTTTACAGATTTTGGCGCAATAATGCTTTTTTTTTTACAGATTTTGGCGCTAATAAAGTTAAGAACAGGATTTTAGCGCCAAAATCAGTAAATAAACGGATTCTGGCTCCAAAATCTGTAAAAAAAAAAAAAAAAAACCTTATTTTTAGCATCAGAAGCAAAATAACTTTATTAGCATCAAAATATGTTAAGAAAAGTATTTTAGTGCCAAAATCCATAAAAGAACGTATTTTTGGCGTCGGAAGCGAGAACTTTATTAGCGCCAAAATATGTTTTAAAAAAAAGGATTTTAGCACCAAAATCCGCAACAAAATGGATTCTGGCGCCAAAATCCATAAATAACATTTTTAGCGAAAAATATATGAGTTGTGCAAAAATCGTTAGCGACCAAAGCGCGATCATTTTATTACAAAAGGTGCAAAAAAAAGGACACAGCAGACACTTGGATGCAGATTTGATAAGGATTAACCTTTGTTACACCCACTAAAGGTGGGACTTGGGTCTCCTGCGAGGGTTGTCATTGAAAAATCGCGGCAAAAAAACGCTGCGAAAACGTGCCAAAAGACGTCCGGCGCTTTCCATAGACTCCTGTAGTAAATTTTCTGCTCTGGCGTTTTTTAGAGCATGATGCAAAATACGACCAGTGAAAAAAGCAGCTCAGTGTAGACAGCAGAAGGGTTTTACATTAGAGTCTATGGGAGATGATTACAGGCGTTTTTCCAGCGTTTTTAAAAAACGAAAAAACGCTGAAAAAACCGGACGTTTTTCTGTGCAGTGTAGACAGAGCCTAAGGGATTAGGACCAGAGTTGAGGTTGCACTTATTGAGAGATAAAAATCAAAGACAGGAAGTGGGTAACACGCCTGACTACTCGGCCGTTACACTGATTTTTAGCACTTCCACAGGACCATCATTTTAGAAGCCTAATACAGAACGTAGATAGAGCTATAACCCCTGCAGCCAATATAGGAGGGAAAGTCCTCACTTTTCACCCACTTTTAGCAAAGTCATGTGACGCCCCACAAAGTAGTCATACATCTTCCTTAATCTGCTTAAAGGAATTGTCCAGTGCAGTATAACTCAAGTTCCTTCAAGGATGTACGGGTTGTGCTTCATCTACATACTAAGTCATAACCAGTCATTTAACCTGGACTACACAGGGTAGGAACCTAACCTCTTGAGAAGTAGATACCTAGTTGTAATAATATCTTATGCCTGTGATGTCATCAATAGCCGACTTCAAAAAACTGTATTTATACTTCTCTGGAGAATACCTTTAAAGGGTCCTGTTTGAAAACCATGTGGATTGGGATTCTGAAAAACACCAAAAACCATCCCCCCCATAGGCCTCCATTGAAAATCCACTATGTAGTCCACACGACTTGGATTTTCTGAGACTTCAAAAGCACCATTTTTCCAAAAACTTAAAATATGCTTAAAGGAGTTGTCTCCCTTCAGAGTTTCAGAGAATGCATGAATGAAATAGTCTGTCACTTCCTGGTTCAGACTGACTCATTTGCATAAGCTCCCTGCTTGTACAGGTCCATGCCTTGCTGTGCTTTCAGATGCTAATTAGATCAGATTAGCTTCTCAAACTACTAACAGGACTTCTTATCTGATCCCTCAAACAAAAGCCCTAATTACAGTTCTGTTTATTTTACATAAATCAAGCTTTTTACTGCTGAGCAGCACAGGGCACTGCCCTGACCTGTATGATGACATCACTCACTTATCTCATTGAACAAACAGCAGGGGGAGAATTGTTTACAAGTCTGTTACTGAGGGAACTGAAATAGCCAGGGAGGTCATAAATTCACTTGTATCTCCTTAGGGAAAACAGAGGAACAAAGCAATCTATTTGGAAAATGTCTTTATTTTGTGTTCCCTACAATTTGAAAGCTATTCTTTGTAGCGAGACAACCCCTTTAAAGGGGTTGTCTCACTACGTTGATTTATCTCACCTCAGCCCTGGTTTTCTTGGTTTCACTTTGAATTCCAGGTCGTGTTTACTGGCTTCCACTAGGCTACAGTAGAAGCCAGGTCTGTAGCTATAGCAACCAGTGCTGGTAGCCTATCATGAGAGTGTGAACACATCTGTAGCTATAGTGACCAGTGCTGGCAGCCTATCAGGAGAGATCAAACAGGTCTGTAGGTATAGCAACCAGTGCTGGCAGCCTATCAGGAGAGATCAAACAGGTCTGTAGATATAGCGACCTGAGGAGATGATGCAGCCCATACAAGAGGGGATATCTAGGAATAGGTAGGACACTGATAATGGACACATATTGCAAAGTGATTTGTTTTTGCAAGATCTTTAACATAAAAAGCAGCAATCCCTGTAGTGAGACAACCCCTTTAAGTTGAGACTATGACATCATCAAGCTCCCTTTTCAATACATTTATTTACACTTTCCTGGAGAACCCCTTTAAGAGAAATCTGAATCTAGTGGATGTGCCCCATCTACACACTAGGTAGTAAGTAGGAATTCACTCCGGACTAAATAGACTAGGAACCTAGATTCCTTCTTGTAATACTACAAGTGAGTGACATTATCAAGTTCCCTCATCAATAAACTATCTACACTTCCCTGGAGAATCCCTTTAAGAGAAATCCGAAAATACTGCATACGCTCCATCTCTGTACTAGGATGTGAATAGGAATTTACCTTGGACCACAAAGAACGGGAACCTAGCATTTCAAGTAGATTCCTACTTGTAATACCTTGAGAACGTGATGTCAATAAACTTTATACTTCCACGGAGAATCCCTTCAAAGGGGTTTTGCCACGAAGGCATTTCATGCCTGGACTGCCTTGCTTTATCGTTCAGTGTGTTCAAAGGGGGGAGGGAGGGTGTATTTGTTTGCACTGCATATCATGTGACCCGGCACCATGCCTTTCCCCACAGTGTCGTCACTCTAATCAAACAAAGGTCTGCTTGTGTAAAGCACTGTGGGAAGCTACAATGTAGCTGAGTGGTTAGCACTACTGCCTTTCAGCATAGGGGTCCTAGGTTCAAATCCTGCAGGAACAAAATGTGGATTTATTTATTTTTTTTTCTCAATGCACATACCTGCTTGAGGTTTCCATTTTTTATTTATTTGCACCGTTTGACTAGTTACTAAGGAGTACAGAGGACGGGAGTAGAATGGCAGCACCTGAGGTTGAACACTCGCTCAGCAGTGAGTGTGTGTGATTACTAAGTACAGAGGACGGGAGTAGAATGACAGCACCTGGGGCTGAACACTCGCTCAGCAGTGACTGTGTGTGATTACTAAAGAGACCAGAGGATGGGAGTAGAACAACAGCACCTGGGGATAAACACTCGTTCAGCAGTGAGTGTGTGTGATTACTAGGAGTACAGAGAACAGGAGTAGAATGACAGCACCTGGGGTTGAACACTCGCTCAGCAGCGAGTGTGTGTGATTACTAAGGAGAACAGAGGACAGGAGTAGAATGACAGCACCTGGGGTTGAACACTCGCTCAGCAGTGAGTGTGTGTGATTACTAAGGAGAACAGAGGACAGGAGTAGAATGACAGCACCTGGGGTTGAACACTCGCTCAGCAGCGAGTGTGTGTGATTACCAAAGCTATGTTCACACGGCTTAAAATGGGCCGTATTTCGGTCCGTAATTACGCGCTGAAGTGCTCCAATTACGGGCCGAAAACGGCCCATTCATTACGGTAATTCACAGTTCTCATAGAGAACTACGGATTACGTCTCCTCTCCCCGCCCGGCGGGGAGATAATTGACATGTGAATTACTAGTGGCATATACGCGCCGCTGGGAATTCAAGTCTATGGGCCGGCGAAGTGCCGGCCCCCCGCTCACTCCCCCGCTCCCGCCCCCGGTCACACGGCGTAATTACGGGGCGTAATTACGCCCTGCAAATACACCGTGTGAACATAGCCTTAGGAGTACAGAGGACAGGAGTAGAATGACAGCACCTGGGGTTGAACACTCGCTCAGCAGTGAGTGTGTGTGATTACTAAGGAGTACAGAGGATGGGAGTAGAATGACAGCACCTGGGGTTGAACACTTGCTCAGCAGGGAGTGTGTGTGATTACAAAGGAGTACAGAGGACGGGAGTAGAATGACAGCACCTGGGGTTCAACACTCGCTCAGCAGTGAGTGTGTGTGATTACTAAGGAGTACAGAGGATGGGAGGAGAGTGACAGAACCTGGGGTTCAACACTCGCTCAGCAGTGAGTGTGTGTGATTGCTAAGGAGTACAGAGGACAGAATTAGAATGACAGCACCTGGGGTTGAACACTTGCTCAGCAGTAGGTTTGTGTGATTACTAAAGCGTATAGAGGACAGAATTAGAATGACAGCACCTGGGGTTGAATACTCGCTCAGCAGTGAGTGTGTGTGATTACTAAGGAGTACAGAGGACAGGAGTAGAATGACAGCACCTGGGGTTGAACACTCGCTCAGCAGTGAGTGTGTGTGATTACTAAGGAGTACAGAGGATGGGAGTAGAATGACAGCACCTGGGGTTTGAACACTTGCTCAGCAGGGAGTGTGTGTGATTACAAAGGAGTACAGAGGACGGGAGTAGAATGACAGAACCTGGGGTTCAACACTCGCTCAGCAGTGAGTGTGTGTGATTGCTAAGGAGTACAGAGGACAGAATTAGAATGACAGCACCTGGGGTTGAACACTTGCTCAGCAGTAGGTTTGTGTGATTACTAAAGCGTATAGAGGACAGAATTAGAATGACAGCACCTGGGGTTGAATACACGCTCAGCAGTGAGTGTGTGTGATTACTAAGGAGTACAGAGGATGGGAGTAGAATGACAGCACCTGGGGTTGAACACTCGCTCAGCAGTAGGTTTGTGTGATTACTAAAGCATATAGAGGACAGAATTAGAATGACAGCACCTGGGGTTGAACACTCGCTCAGCAGTAGGTTTGTGTGATTACTAAAGCGTATAGAGGACAGAATTAGAATGACAGCACTTGGGGATGAACACTCGCTCAGCAGTGAGTGTGTGTGATTACTAAGCAGGGAAGAGACTGATAGTAGCTGCCTGAGAGAAAAGGTGATGTCTGAACATGTGTGACCAGGCGCTCTCGCCCCTGGTCGTGTCCCCTGGAGAGGAGCTGTGCACTATGGATAACTAAGAGCAGCTAAAACAATAATGGTGCAGAATTTTTAATACTGATGAATGGTGAAAATGTTTAGCATTAAATTTGCAAACTTCCCACGTCAATTTTACTTCATGGTAAAACCCTTGTAAGACAAATTTTCTGGAAGTGCTCCATGTACAAGGCTATTGGTAGGAATTCACCCAGGACTACACAGACTAGTAATCCAGTGAGCCGAAATCCTACTTTAATATGTTGAAACGGTGACATCATCAAGTTCCCTGTTACAAATAACATAATTTACACTTTCCTGGAAATCCCCTTCAAGAGCAATCTGAATTAACTTTATGTGCTTTATGAGTAGAAATCCACCCCGGACTACATAGATTAGGAACCTAGGATCTCATAAATGCCTGTGATGTCATCAAGTTCCCTTCTTAATAAACTTTATTAACACTTCCATGGAGAATCCCTTTAAGAGAAATCTGACTGTATTGTATGTGCTACGTTACAAATAGGAATTCACCCCAGGCTACATAGAGCTGATGACGACATCACGTTCCCTCTTCAATAAACTTTATTAACATTTCCATGGAGAATCCCTTTAAGAGAAATCTGACAGTATTGTATGTGCTATATTCCTATTATTACAGGAATTCACCACGTTACATAGACTAAGAACCTAGCTTTTCGGGAAGTAGCTTCATACTAACTTGAGCCGGTGACATCATCACGTTCCCGGTTCAATAAACTTTATTAACACTTCCATGGAGAATCCCTTTAAGAATAATCTGAATGTGCTCCATCGCCATACTAAATTATGAATAGAAATTTACGCTGTATTTACACAGGTGAGGAACCTGGCACCTCAAAAAGTAGATTCTAACTTGTAACAGGCAGAGACCGTAAGGTCGCTAAGTACCCTCATCAAACTTTAGACTCCCCCCTTTAAAGGGGTTGTCTCATCTCATTGTTTCATAGAGTCAGCAGCATGTCATTCATGCATCCTGTCATTCCCTGGTCAAGCTGTCTGTAATTAGCATATGAACTCTGTGTATTCAAACCTCTGCTAATTAGATCAACAATTTCCTGCCCCCAGGTCAAGAGAAGCTTGAGAGCTAAAGTAAACAGTAGTAATTAATGTCTCTTGTCTGAAAGATCAGATAACACACAAGCTCTCAGGCTGGCTGCAGTTCCGTGCTGCGACCTGTGTCTAATCAGATTAGACAAACAGCAGAGGAAGAGCAAACAAACAGGTCGGTAACTAGAGAAACCTGAAAGCCCTTAGGTGATAAAATCATTTGTAGCTCCTCAACAAACAAAAAAAAAAATGAACAAAGCAATATAATTTGGAAAACGTCTTCATTTACCATTCCCTACATGTTGAGAGCTAATCTTTGTGACGATACAACCCCTTTAAGACTCATTTTGAATGTACGGAAGTGTTCCATCTACGTACTAGGTTATGGGTAAGAGTTTACCATAGGCTACATAGACTAGGAACCAGGGCTGGGAGAAGGTATTCTGGTGCCCTAGAACAGGCATCCTCAAACTGCGGCCCTCTAGCTGCTGGAAAACTACAACTCCCTTCATGCATTTATATCATCTGTAACAGTGGGAATGATGGGAGTTGTAGTTTCCCAACAGCTGGAGGGCCACAGTTTGAGGATGCCTGCCCTAGACAAAAAGGGCATATAGTGCCCCCCAATGGAAAATTCAACCCACTCTATACCTCCTTGCGCCGCCTTTTCTGCCTGGGATGAAGTGGCGCCCTAGACGGTGGCCTACCTATCGTACCTGTCCTGCTAGGAACCTAACATCTCAGGAACTAGGGGCCACATGTATGAACCTGTTTAGGTCTAAAACTCACTTTTTTTTACTTTTTTGCCCATTGGTTACTATGGGCAAAATAGTGAGTTTTAGACCTAAACAGTTTCATACATGTGGCCCTAGGTCCCTAGGGTGCATGGGACATCACATTGCCTTTTTATCAAACTTTAACACATTCCTGGAGAAACCCTTTAAGTGAAAATCCGCAGGAGTAGTCAGGGCATCAACATGAGACACCTGGGTTTCTGGGTTTTTTGGAGAGGAGGAAATGCCCTTTAATTTTTGCCTGTAGATAAGCAGTAAGCTTGCGCATGGTCATCCACTTGGCACGTGCCCGACTCCCACTATCCTGGCATCCACGTAAGTGTCCATATTGGAGAGACGCCCGCTTGCTTGGCACTACCGCGGTCCGGTTAGTAAACAGTGACCGTCACTAGGATTATATAATCTACACGAGGGATTATACACACAGGGCATATATAGAGCGCCTGAGCTGACACTGCGAGATTCTCCGCTCGCTCGAGTTGTACGCAGGGGTTGCAGCTCACATCATTTCCACTTTTGTTACTAAGCAACCTCGACGGCTTTCAGGGAATAAGCTACGAAAAAAAAATGCTGTCAAATCGTCTGAGTGAGATGAGGTTAGCGGTGATTAGACTATATATTTTTTATAGATATTAACTCCTAGGTGGCGCTGTAAGTTGAAGTTAGGAATTACCCAATAAGGACATCCATTTGTTTATTTTTTTGCAAACCCTAAAGTTGGGTTTATGCAATGTTTGACTCGCACTTTGATGCGTAAAATGTAGATTTTCTGCATCAAAATACAAAACGTATCAATGGTCTGTTTTTTTTTTTTTGTTGTTGTTTTTTACCCCACTATGAGATTAACAAGGCTGTGGAGCCGGAGCCTATTTTGCAGGAGTCGGAGTCATCATAAAAGGGACCGATTCCCAAAATATATAATAAGTCGGTCCAGTTAGTTCGATGCAAAGAGCAAGAGGAATTGGGTCCAGCCAGTGCTACTGCTCCCATATCTTCAGCCTCCTCACATGAGGAGTGTAATTGATGACATGGAGCAGGCAAAGCGCTGCCCCAGGGGGAAAGATTCCGCTCCCAGGGCAAACACATTTCAGAAAAATGTTTCACCTGCTTTCAGAGAAGTAGAAGAGATCAACCATTCATCAAACCTGACTGTGGCTGAGGCAATTCCTTTATACCCTGACAGTGTTAGAGATGTTGCCCCTGTGGTCACCGCTTTGCCCCCAACCCAAGTTAGTGTAGAGAGGCCGTTCTCTAGCCTGGAAATAATGAGATCAGTTGTGTGGTCATGTATGCTGGTTCTGATGGTGGCATTACTATTTCTCAGAACAAATTCGGAGACTCCACAAATGTTCCTGCAGGGTTTTTCATATTTACATATTTTTTGTGTTCTAAAGTCATATCCAATAAATATATTTTACACTGACAAGAAAAAGGGTAACAATGTTTTGAACTTGTGACTTTCAGGTTCCATATCTCACCATCCACTACAGCTTTGTACATGAGGCTACTGTAATTTTATATACAGTCATCTTACCTATCTTATACATACATTTGACTTGCAAGTATTTAGCATCTGCTTAGTTCTGCAGATTCTTTCCTGTAACTGCATTGTTACTGTTTTGCTCCTAAAAATCAAAATGTTAATTTTTACTATTTGGTTAGTATTTGGGAAATCCACCTTTGGCTTTCAGCTCTGCCTGAATCAGATTCAAGCACATCTTGACCAAAATCTGATCCCAGGTCTCTTCCACACATTCCCAATGTTGGTGCAGACTGGACTTGGATACAAATACAGCTTATTCCTCAACTCTACCCACAAGTGTTCAAAAGATCAAAACATTGTTACCCTTTTGCTTCTCAGTGTCTGTTCTACCTAAATAGCTTGATTATTGTATCATAAGGTGATAAACAGCCGGATGTTACCATTTTACTACAGTAAAGTTATCACTTAAACATATGAGGGAGTCGCAGGTTTTGGAAATTGAGGAGTCGGGGCTTTGGCTTGCTGACTCCACAGCCCTGGAGATTAAGCACCATTAGTGCACACGGAGCATTGTTTTTATGTAGAAATACGAAAACCATGAGGACAGGTGAATTGTTGGCGCGTAACGTTCTACATGTGTAATTTTACAATATCGGGTCAATGGATATTTAAAAAAAAAAAAAAAAAACACAAAAAATACACGTGAATTTTCTTGTCATGTGACTTGGTGCTTGTTTTAATGCGCAACGCTTCAAAAATGCTTCGAAATGGAATTGGCGGCACCAAAAAACATTTGAATACATGCAATAAAAATATGCACCTAAAAATGCAGGGAAAAACGGCAATGAAAAAAGCGTAAAAACACATGAAAATAAGTCTCAAATATATGCCTAAAATAACTGAAAAGAGACAAAAGAAAAAAAATGGATAAAAATCATGCCAAAAAATTAAAAAAAAAAAAAAAAGTTTAGAAATGAAAATATGCATCAAAAACGCAAAATCCACAGATTTGTAGGAATTGCATTGAAATCCGCATAGAATTTTTCCACTTGAAATAAGGGATGTTTGAACATAACCTAAAGGAGGTTATGAGATCAGAAAAACATGGCCGCTTTCTTCCAAAAACAATACCATGAGTGGTGTCTGGGATTCAATTGAGTGGGATTGAGTTGCAATACCAGTCATATGAACAAGAGCGCGCCACTTCGGGAAGAAAGCAGCCATTCAAAGGGGTTTCTCAACATGCTGTTTCAGGCAGCTTTAGATTCATGCTTCCTCACTCTTCCTAGGCCGGCTGTGGGTGGTTACATAGCAGCTATTAGCATTTCAGCGCCATTTTCACAGCTCTTCTAGTTGCACTGACATGAGAGCGGGAGGTCTTATCTATAGTGCAGACAGCTTCAGAGCTCAAATTAATCACCTTTATTAGCGATAGCACACTGTACACAAGCTGCCTCGGAGCATGGTGATGCCACTCCCTGCTCTCTGTCTAATCAGCAAGGAAGAGCAGGACGGTAACCAGAGAAACTTGTGCACTTAGAACAGATAAAATCTCCTGACCGCAGTAACATCAAAAGACTAATGTTTTTTTTGGGTTTTTTTAAGTCTTGATTTACCGTGGCCTACATTTTAAAAGCTAATCTTTGTATTGAGACAACCCTTTTCAAAAGAACCTATGACTATAATGGTCCTATAGAAAGAAGGCCATCCGTACTAGAGAGAGTATAATACTGGGTACAATGACATCCATTGGACAGCCCCGCCCCTGAGGAGCCAGACAGAGTAACGGGCTAAAAAGAAAGCTCCTCATGGTCATGTTCGGTCCCACAGTGACTCACATGAACCCTCTGTCTCTTTAAAAAGGTTGCGTGATCCTTTTAGGAGATGCTAACTGGCTAAGCCAGTCACGTGAGTCCACAGAACGAGGAATAGCTTTCTTTATAGCCCCCGGGGGGCTGTTTAGTGCATGCAATCCTATTATAATAACCTTAGGGTTAAGGTATTAAACCGATTTCCAAACGCACGTGCGGCCCGCCATATTATTTTGTGCAACCCACGAGAGCTTTGGACAAGATCCAAATGCAGAAGGACCAGCTTGCCACTTTCACTGAAGGGTGCAGCCAGTGCTCCGCAGGGGCGGTGCCATCTTGGATTCAAAGTTTCAGCCCGCACCTCTACACTACTCTGTTCAGTAACTAATAGTGCCACAGCTTCACCCAGGACCCTGACCACCATCCAAGGTAGGAAGCTCCATGCTGAAGAGGTGGAAGGGTCTATTACATAACCTTATAGTACATCTTGGCCTGTTACTGACCACATAGCACACCATGGCCCATTAAGGGCCACCATAATGCTGATGTGGGTCTCATTGAAAAATGATTAACACCCCTGCTCTACAGCATGTGCCCTATAAGGCCATTTACAGCCATCACCTACCATGTGCCTTAATTCGGGGGTAACATATTAGTAAAGAAAATAACATTTTTTTTAAAAGAGCTGTCTCGCTACAAAGATTAGCTTTCAACAAGTTGGGAACACTAAATGAAGATGTTTTCCAAATATATTGCATTGTTCATATTTTTTTTTTTTGAGAAGCTACAAGTGATTTTATCACCTTCTGTGCTCTCTCTGGTTCCCCAAGTGACCGACCTGTGTACTTCCCCCCCCCCCCCTGCTGTTTGTTCTATCTGATAACAGGGAGTGATGTCATCACACAGGTCCCAGCAGCACAGAACTCCGGACAGTGAGAGCCTGTGTGTTATCTGATCTTTCAGACAAAAGACAGTAATTACTGCTGTATGCGTTAACTCAGAAGCTTCCCTGGTCCTGACAGCATGAGATTTATCTAATTAGCAGAAGTCTGAATACACAGAGCTCATATGCTAATTACAGACAGCTTGACCAGGAAGTGACAGAGCAAAGCAGCATTATTTCATTCATGCATCCTATGAAACTTTAAGATGAGACAACCCCTTTAACTCAAAACTGAAAAAAAAAAGGAAAAAAAATTACATAAATTACAATGAGAAATTAATAAGCAAGGAACCACTTACCACTATGGGCACGCCAATGTCGGGCCACAACAGGTCTTCGGATGGTAGCTTCGGCGAGTTCCAGACTACCACCACTTTGTTTAAGTAAGGGAGTCCATTCAACCTCTCCAAGGAGTTCATTAACACTTCCTCCCGTTCATAGGTCAACATAACCACAGTGAACTGTTCCCGGGGGACATTCCCACCAAGAGCAGCTTGGAACTCTTTCCCCGATCCACCAGCTCCACCACCGATTGGTCTAAACCCCGTTCCAGATCCTAAGAACTTTGCTTCAGAGGGCAACACAGGATCAAAAGGTGTATGAGGAAAGAGGTGGAAAGAGGTGGAAAGGACCCGGAGCCGAGTTCCAGTTCCGGTAAATGTCCGTCGCGGTCAGTGTAAAGTTCCGCAGGTATTTAGGGGAAGCGTAAGGTGGTTCGGTCTCTACTGGGCCCAAATCCAAGTCTCCGTTATCGGCCATGTTGGGGTCCGTACCGGCCGCTTTACCGGAACGATGAGGGATTTCCACAGCCGGTTCCTCTCGAATAGGGGCGGCTGGTATTTGGATACGAGTTCTTACAGTTGCCAAGATGGTATTAAAAACCGTATCGGACGTAGAAAAGTAGGTTTCCCACAAGAAACGTCCTTGTCTCCTCATGGAAAGGAGGTCGTTATCAGAGATGCTCCTCAAAAGAAAATGCACTTCAGTAATGCGGGGTTTGGGTATGATCAACAACGCCTCGTTCCACCGGATCATGTCATGGTAGGGTAGTTGGATTTGCTCGCCAAGGATGACCGGGATAGCTCCCGCCTCAAGAGCCTCGAAAAGCCGCATGGCTCTGCCAGCAGATATGACCAGCTGGGAATCTCTGGGGGTTATGATCATTGCAAAGGTGGATTGCTTCAGTAGCTCTATCCTGTCTTCCCTTGCCCCACATAGAGCCCACTCAGTGGGCAGACTTGCCTTAGGCTGGTTTTTACAGGTAAACTCAACCATAACGAAATCTAACTTACTGTCCTGGACAGCTTTAAGAGTGGTGATGATCCGGTCGTCGTAATCAGCTGGGGCATTGCCTTCCATCTCTTCCTCGAACGACCGGGCTTCCTGCAAACTTGAACGTAGAGATTCGATTTTCTCTCCTTGGAAACTGAACAGGTACTTCCTCTTGACTGGCACCTGGGCTGGGATTTCTAAGAAGTTCGGTTCAGACATGGCGTGGACCAATGGAGACACCACTATGTCGAAGCCAGGCCGATATTGGGAATCGTAAAACGTAGACTGGGCGATCATGGCCCGGCCGGTGCTTACATTATAGAGATAATTCTGCGTCTCCGATTTCCTGGACAAGTTGATGATTAGATGGTTGTGGCCATCAGTCCTCCAATATGGCAGAGAGTGCAACTGTTGCTCCAAGTCAGTAGGTTTTGGCATCAATGGTTCCTGCATTTCCCCCAATAAAACTACATATATACAAGCAATATTTGCATTTCAGTCACGTACACGTTAGTTCTGACACTTGCCTCCAAGGCCTGTTTGATTAAAGGGTCTATCAAATTGCCAAAAGGGTATTGATCGCTGTTGTACACAAATACGGGGAACCCAGAGGTCAAGGGGCACCTCGAATAGTCGAAACAATTATGTAGCCGGCAGTTCCATTTGGACTTTGGCAACGGTACGTTAACATCGTCTTTATCTGGCAGTAGCCGGATTGGCAATGAAAGCTTTGGCTGGTTTTGCGCCATCAGTTCCTTATACGAATGCTCCGTCTGACTGATGACGTTCTTGAGCTGCAGAAGGTCCTGCTTTGCATTCTCGATGCTCTTCTTGCACGCCTCGATCTTCAGGTTCAACTTGGCGATCTCGCTGTTGAGTTCTTGACGCTTGGCTTCCAACTGGAGGAGCTCTTCGCTGACCGACTCTCGTATCCGGCACAGATCCTGAACGTGCTTCACCTCGCAGAGTTCATTGCCCGTCCGCGGGACGAAAATTGGCTTCCCCGCGTTGTTGGCGTCGTCGATGGTGGTGAGGTAATAGTGGGCAATGAGAGGGAAGAAGACCAAGATGATGAACAACGTGAAGCTGAGCCAGGAGAGTCTGATCCGACGGACCAGCGGAGCATCCATGGTTGACCTCCATTCCCCAATCCCCCATTACGCAGCATGGTGTACCCACTCATGAGTTCAAGAGTGACACCCACCAAATCATGTCGGGTCAGTAGCCATGCCAACAAAATTTCGGACTGGTGAACGGTGAAGAGGAATTACTCGGTCTGAGTAACAACGAGCCAATAAAATGGAAATTTCATTTTCCAGGGCGTGATATTAAAACCAACACAAAGGTCGTAAATAAGGGGCTCAATCATGCAAGCTTTATCCAAGATGTAATAAATGGGTTATGTAGAGGTTCTGCCGGGGCGGTGAGAAGCCCATCTGTACCGAGTAGCCGTTTTCTGCTGTACTTGACATCGTAATGGGTTGGTTAACTGAATAGGTGCTTGAGATCCATGGTGAAGAGAGAAGGCAATTTCCCAGATATATCGCAATCACTGGACGCTTCAATAACCCGCGATGCTTTAAGCCTGAAAGACAGGAAAGCAGAAGTAGTGAATGTACAGCGGGAACAAATCAAGAAAATGGACTTCAAATATTAAAGCGAGCATTACTCTGTGCCGGCCGGGCAGCTCGGACGCGTTTATTATTAACCCAATGCAATAAAGCATAAAAGCAAAGTACATGTGTTACCACTCGTACCATTGCAGGAGGATACAAGTCATAAAGACTACCTCCCTTAAAGGGGAACTCCCTTCTTCATGCATCCCCCAGCTATACTTGCTATTAGGCGGGGGGGGGGGAGGTGGTAGTTGGCCAGCACCTCCATTTGCAATCTGTATAGACGCTAGTGAACACTGATGCGATTGCAGAAAGTCCAAATACAGTAGCACATAGCTGACACTAAAGCCCATACAAATTTCTTTACTTTCTAAAGCGTTAGGCTTTGTTCCTACTACGGACTTTAATTTTTTCAACACACTATTAGACCTTAATAGGTTTGCCAGGCTTCTTACAGTTAAAAATCATTTTTATAACATTGACCAGGATATTACAACTGTGGACCCATTAACTGAAGATTATACACCACCTGATATATTCGACCAATATTTTGAATATCGAGAACTTTGTCATATCAACCAACTCAGATCCCTGGAGAGTGAGACCTCACCTTCTGAACCCACTATATGCCCAACTTTCAAGAAAAAAAACGAACACTTCTATCCTATCAACTCAAGACCTTTGGGCATGGACGCTTTTCAAGAATCAGTAGAGAAGGAATTATTAGAACTCTATAACAAAGTTAATGGATCCACAACATCCAACTATTCAAATCTTACGTCGGAAGAACGCAAAGCCATACACCAACTTCAAAATAATAAAGATCTTATAATAAGACAAGCGGACAAGGGAGGGGGGATAGTAGTCCTAAATTCAGGATTGTACAAGCTACTAAATGAAAATATGCTCAATAATCCAGATATTTATGATAAAATCGCTTTTAACCCTACAGAAGTTATCCAAATAAATATGCGTAAATTACTGGATTACGGCATTTATTCGGGGGCCATTTCTCAAAAACTAGCAGATAAACTATTTGTTGAATTTCCCCAGGTCCCTATACTACACTCCCTTCCCAAAATTCATAAGGACACGTTTCCACCTCCCCTCCGCCCCATTGTTAGTGGCATCGGATCTATTACTGAACTTTTGGGTGATTGGATTGACACCTTACTCCAGCCCATGGTATTAAAAATACCTGGATATATAAAAGATACCAAAAGTTTAGTGACAATTATGTCTAAAATAGTCTGGAATTGTAATTCATCTTGGCTCACTTGCGATGTAGTGGGACTTTATCCCTCCATTCCCCACAATAAAGGAATAGCAATGCTTGAAAGATTTTTGAATAAATATAGTGGATATTCCCATGCCATAAACGAGTTTCTTGTCTTAAGTGTAGAATTTCTACTAAATAATAACTATTTTTCATTTGATAACTCCTTTTACATCCAAAAACAGGGTGCATCAATGGGGTCCAAATGCTCACCTGCGTTGGCTAATATTTATATGTGCATTTGGGAAGAGCTTTTTTTGTTGACCCCCGATTGTCCCTTCTTCTCCCACATCAGGTGGTATGGAAGGTACATTGATGACCTCCTCCTGGTGTGGGAGGGGGACAGGACATCGGCTGGTTTATTTGCAAAATATATCAACAAAAATAATTTCAACCTAAATTTTACTTGGAATTGGCACCCTGAAACAATTTCATTTTTGGATGTGAATTTAACCGGAGTGACGGATCAAGGAGTTATCATTTCCCCATATAGAAAAAATATGGCACAAAACTCGTTATTAATGGCCAGCTCTCTCCATCCAAAACATGTCCGGGATAATATCCCTTTTGGTGAGTTAATCAGAATAAAAAGAAACTCCACTTCCGAGGAAATATTTAAGGAACACTCCCAACAAGCTCTTGATAGATTGAAAAATCGGGGATACAAAGGAGTGGGCGCGAGTCCGCAAAATAGGGGCTCGGATGGATTCTAATAGACACATGTCCTTTTCCTTTTTTGTCGTCTTCTTTATTGTTTTGTTTTATATAAAATAGAAAATAGGTGGTACAGAGTGTAAAAGGTTATAACAAATCTAAATCTGAACCTTTTTGATAATCTGCAAGTTGTATTTCAATCGCTGTGAATGTCCTAAACTTTGTATTGCTTAATAAAGACATTTTAAAGAAAAATCGGGGATACCCGGACAAAATTTTGAACAAAGCATTTTTGAAGGTTTCTCATATCCCCAGACATCAATTATTAAAATCAAATAAAAACAAAGCTAAACGTACTCCGAATCTAACTTTCTCAACAACTTATAGCTCTCAGTATGGAAAAAATAGTCAATATCATAAAAAGGAACCTTCCCCTTTTGTATATACACAACCTAACATGCGAGAAATTATTAAAGATAAAATTAATTTTGTATCGAGAAGAGCCCCTTCACTAGGTAATATCCTTTCTCCTAGTTTATTCTCAACTAAAAATTCCACTCATACCAACAAATGGGGTGCATTAAAAGGGGCATAGAGGCACATGATGAGAACATTATTCTCCAATTATACACGTCACTGTTTAGACCACCCCTGGAATATTGTGTACTGTTTTGGGCACCAGTGCACAGGAAAGACATTGTAGAGCTTGAACAGGTACAAAGACGGGCAACAAAAATAATAAAAGGACTGGGTGGACTACAGTACACAGAAAGATTAGCAAGATTAGGGTTATTTAGTTTAGAGAAAAGACGGCTTCTAGGGGACATAATAAATATGTTTAAATACATCAAAGGTCAAAATAGAGATCTCTCCCAAGATTTATTTATACACAGGGCTGTATCTAGAACAAGGGGGCTTCCTTTACGTCTTGAGGAACGAAAGTTTCTACATAAACATAGAAAGGGATTCTTTACTGTAAGAGCAGTGAGACTATGGAATTCTCTGCCAGAGGGACTGGTCATGGTGAATTCAATAACCGAGTTCAAAAAGGGTTTGGATGCATTTCTGGAGCGTAATAATATAACAAGTTACAGTGACTAGGATTCTGGAGAGGGGTCATTGATCCAGGGATTTTTCTGATTGCCAGATTGGAGTCGGGAAGGAATTTTTCCCTAAAATGAGGACAATTGGCTTCTACCTCATTGGGGGTTTTTGCCTTCCTCTGGATCAACACCTTAGCACAACAAGCTGAACTGGATGGACGTCTCGTCTTTTTTTAGCCTTACAAACTATGAAACTATGAAACTATGAAACTGGTTATCAGTACAAGGCTCCTATTGCTGCGGACATACTAGGTGCATTACTTGCAAGTATATGATCAATACCAAAAATTTCACAGCAACTTCTACAAAAAAACAAACATAAAATTAAAACGTATATTAAATTGCTGGACACGTAATGTCATTTATCTTATTACCTGCAGTATCTGCCAGCTCCAATATGTAGGCCAGACCTCCAATAGTTTAAAAACGAGAATTCGCCGGCATATATCTGACATTTCAAAAGCAGAGTCCACACATGTCTCCACGGTATCACGGCATTTTGCCGAATACCATGCAGGCAACCTTGAATCATTCCAATGCAATGGCATCGAAATTGTTCATAATCCCAAAAGAGGAGGCGATATCAGGAGAAAATTATTATCACGAGAGGCGTGGTGGATAGTACAATTGAATACCCGCTTTCCCCACGGCCTTAATAAAAGACATTATGTTCCATTATTAGAGTATATATTTTACTCATATATATATATATATATATATATATATATATATATATATATATATATATATTTTTTTTTTTTTTTTTTCTTTTTCGGAACATTACTAATTTTACCTCATGTCTGTCTCCTCTCGTCCCCTGATTACTTCCACGTGTTTTTTTTTTTTATTATTATTATTATATCTTCGGGATTGATTTTATACAGTGGTACATCTGATTTTCTTTGTTATGCTAATTTATGGCTTTTAAAAGGAAGCTACGTATCCACTTCGTCACAGCATGATTAAGGGAGGAGTCTCCCGAAACGCGTCGGTGTGCAACGCCATCATGTTTCCTCTTTGAGATGTTTGGATGTTTTAAATTGACCAAATAAAGCTACTATTTTTTACTTTTGACAAAAAACGTTTGGACTGGCTGCTGGATTACCCTTCCTGGTCTGCTATAAAGCCCATACAAACATCTAAAATGCAGTAGCAAAAAATAAAGGCGTTTAGTGCATAGTTTGATCAATTTGTGTATGCCTACCTATTGCGTCAAGGTAGCCTTATCAGGTAGGCCTGCAACTCTAATACCTCTTTCTGGTGCAACAGCCGCCTTACATTCAGGGTCAGGCTCCATTCACACCAACTATAAGAACCTCATGCAGCCAGGAGGGAGGATTCGGGCAGTAGCTGCTATACATTGAGGGTTGGGCTCCATTCACACCAGTTATTATGGCTTTAGGCAGCCAGGAAGGAGTGGGGCAATAGGAGGGAGGAGTGGAGCAATAGGAGGGAGGAGTGGGGCAACAGCTGCCATATATCCAGGGCTGGGCTCCATTCCTACCGTTTATAAGAACCTCATGCAGTCAGGTGGGATTAGTGGGGCAATAGGAGGCAGGAAGGAGAGGGGCGATAGGAGGCAGGAAGGAGAGGGGCGATAGGAGGCAGGAAGGAGAGGGGCGATAGGAGGCAGGAAGGAGAGGGGCGATAGGAGGCAGGAAGGAGAGGGGCGATAGGAGGCAGGAAGGAGAGGGGCGATAGGAGGCAGGAAGGAGAGGGGCGATAGGAGGAAGGAAGGAGAGGGGCGATAGGAGGAAGGAAGGAGAGGGGCGATAGGAGGAAGGAAGGAGAGGGGCGATAGAGGGAAGGAAGAGAGAGGGGCGATAGGAGGAAGGAAGGAGAGGGGCGATAGGAGGAAGGAAGGAGAGGGGCGATAGGAGGAAGGAAGGAGAGGGGCGATAGGAGGAAGGAAGGAGAGGGGCGATAGGAGGAAGGAAGGAGAGGGGCGATAGGAGGAAGGAAGGAGAGGGGCGATAGGAGGAAGGAAGGAGAGGGGCGATAGGGGTAAGGAAGGAGAGGGGCGATAGGAGGAAGGAAGAGGAGAGGGGCGATAGGAGGAAGGAAGGAGAGGGGCGATAGGAGGAAGGAAGGAGAGGGGCGATAGGAGGAAGGAAGGAGAGGGGCGATAGGAGGAAGGAAGGAGAGGGGCGATAGGAGGAAGGAAGGAGGGGCGATAGGAGGAAGGAAGGAGAGGGGCGATAGGAGGAAGGAAGGAGAGGGGCGATAGGAGGAAGGAAGGAGAGGGGCGATAGGAGGAAGGAAGGAGAGGGGCGATAGGAGGAAGGAAGGAGAGGGGCGATAGGAGGAAGGAACGAGAGGGGCGATAGGAGGAAGGAACGAGAGGGGCGATAGGAGGAAGGAACGAGAGGGGCGATAGGAGGAAGGAAGGAGAGGGGCGATAGGAGGAAGGAAGGAGAGGGGCGATAGGAGGCAGGAAGGAGAGGGGCGATAGGAGGAAGGAAGGAGAGGGGCGATAGGAGGAAGGAAGGAGAGGGGCGATAGGAGGAAGGAAGGAGAGGGGCGATAGGAGGAAGGAAGGAGAGGGGCGATAGGAGGAAGGAAGGAGAGGGGCGATAGGAGGAAGGAAGGAGAGGGGCGATAGGAGGAAGGAAGGAGAGGGGCGATAGGAGGAAGGAAGGAGAGGGGCGATAGGAGGAAGGAGAGGGGCGATAGGAGGAAGGAGAGGGGCGATAGGAGGAAGGAGAGGGGCAATAGCTGCCATACATTCAGGGTTGGCCTCTATGCACACCAGCTATAAGAACCTCATGCAGCCAGGAGGGAGGAGTGGGGCGGTAGCTGCTATACATTGAGGGTTGGGCTCCATTCACACCGGTTATTATGGCTTTATGCAGCCAGGAAGGAGTGGGGCAATAGGAGGGAGGAGGGGGGCAATAGGAGGGAGGAGTGGGGCAACAGCTGCCATATATCCAGGGTTGGGCTCCCTGCACACCAGCTATAAGAACCTCATGCAGTCTGGAGGGAGGAGTGGGGCAATAGCCGCCATACATTCAGGGTTGGGCTCCCTGCACACCAGCTATAAGAACCTCATGCAGTCTGGAGGGAGGAGTGGGGCAATAGCCGCCATACATTCAGGGTTGGGTTCCATTCACATCGGTTATTATGGCTTTATGCAGCCAGGAAGGAGGAGTGGGGCAATAGGAGGGAGGAGTGGGGCAATAGGAGGGAGGAGTGGGGCAATAGGAGGGAGGAGTGGGGTAATAGCCGCCATACATTCAGGGTTGGGCTCCCTGCACACCAGCTATAAGAACCTCATGCAGTCTGGAGGGAGGAGTGGGGCAATAGCCGCCATACATTCAGGGTTGGGTTCCATTCACATCGGTTATAATGTCTTAATGCAGCCAGGAAGGAGGAGTGGGGCAATAGGAGGGAGGAGTGGAGCAATAGGAAGGAGGAGTGGGGCAATAGGAGGGAGGAGTGGAGCAATAGGAGGGAGGAGTGGGGCAACAGCTGCCATACATTCAGGGTTGGGCTCCCTGCACACCAGCTATAAGAACCTCATGCAGTCTGGAGGGAGGAGTGGGGCAATAGCCGCCATACATTCAGGGTTGGGCTCCCTGCACACCAGCTATAAGAACCTCATGCAGACTGGAGGGAGGAATGAGGCAATAGCCGCCATACATTCAGGGTTGGGCTCCCTGCACACCAGCTATAAGAACCTCATGCAGAGTGGAGGGAGGACTGCGGCAATAGCCGCCATACATTCAGGGTTGGGCTCCCGGCACACCAGCTATAAGAACCTCATGCAGTCTGGAGGGAGGAGTGGGGCAATAGCCGCCATATATTCAGGGTTGGGCTCCCTGCACACCAGCTATAAGAACCTCACGCAGCTAAGTGGGAGGAGTGGGGCAATAGCCGCCATACATTCAGGGTTGGGTTCCATTCACACCAGTTATAAGGTCCTCACGCAGCTAAGTGGGAGGAGTGGAGCAATAGCCGCCATACATTCAAGGCTGCTGTATTTAGCGTTTGAGAATTTGCTCCTGCAGTCACAACACTAGCGTCTATACAAATTGATGTGCGGGCTAACTTAGATTTTTCTTGGATTTTTTCTTTGGAGGAATGGCTGCCTCCATCGTAGCTGTGCACTACTTCCACCTGGCTACCTTCTAACAAGTGTGACTGGAGTTCAGCCATGAATGTATGGCAGCTATTGTCCTTCAGAGAGGTACAAAAAGTAAGGGACCCACCTAGACGCGGTAAGTGGGCAAACATTTCGTCCTCTCCTGCTTACTAGGCTAGTAAGAGTTTCTGTGTTATGTCTGTCCTTTTTGTCTGTTTGCATGCCACCTGTTCATGGTCCTTGCTTGTCAGCTGAACAGGCCGCACACCTGAGCTCATTAGGCCTCAATAAAGCTCAGCTGAAAATGGCAGTCTGTGCAGAGTATAGAAGTATGGATTTCATCTAGTTCTGTTGTCTTGTCCATTGTCAGTTCAGTGGTGTCAGGCTTAAGTATCTGTTTTTGTCGGTCTCAGTCTTGAACTTTGTAGTTTTAAGAAATAACCTGTAGATTTGGTCTAGTTTCTGTTGGGCCCTGCCTGGGACTCGCTAAATCTTAGGCCATGTTCACACGGCTTAAAATGGGCCGTATTTCGGTCCGTAATTACGCGCCGAAGTGCGCCAATTACGGGCCCGAAAACGGCCCATTCATTTACGGGTAATTCCCCAGTTCTCATAGAGAACTTGGATTACGTCTCCTCTCTCCCCGCCCGGCGAATCCGCCGGGCGGGGAGAAAATTTCAACTGTCACTTTCTAGCGGCGTATAACCGCGCCGCTAGCATGATAGTCAATGGGCCCGGCGAATTTGCCGGCCCCCTGCTTTACTCCCCCACTCCCGCCCACCCCCCGTCCACACGGCGTAATTGCAGGCTTTAATTACGTCCCGCAATTAAGCCGTGTGAACATAGCCTTAAAGCCACTTGCTATATTAGGGTCAGATGTAGCTTAGAGACATATTTAAGGAAAAGTTGTTGGGGTTATGTCAGGGATAGAGGTTCCATTGTTAGGGGTAATCAGAGCACGACCTTTGAGGGACAATGTTGGGGACAGCCATCACTATTAGGGTATGTTCAGACGGTGTAAATATAGCGCACACTTATTGCGTGCACTAAATGCTGTCTTTTGCGCTTTGAAATCACGGGCTTGCGGTTCCCATAGATGACAATGTGCCATCAGTCTATGGTGGGCACACACATTTAAATGTAATCCCCAGAAATATACTCTTACATAAATGACTGGAAAAAACAAAAATTTCCGTTCAACCAAGGATGAAAAGACTAATCCTTCATTTTGGTTATCAATATGAAACTAGTGGGGGTCCCAAAAAACCAGACTGACCAGAGGGGCTACGCTGCTCCAGCCAGTACCCCATCACTTTGTTTAGCAGGCACAGCGCGATACTTTTATTAGTCACAATGCCTATTACATCCCATTTACTCCAACAGGGCGTAGCTGCAATACCATGCATAGCCACTCCCTGAAGAATGGCGCTGTGATGGGTAAACAATGAAGCGAGTCCTGCACCCCCATAATCAGCCAATTTGCAGGTTGCTAAAAATTGGCCCCTTCTCACCCCACATGATTTTGTATTCCTTGGTAATACCATACATGTCAAGCACAAGACCCCCGGGGGCGCATCCAGCCCACCACTTAATTTGCTGTGCCCTGCAAAAGGATGGACAAGATCCGGACGCAGAAAGAGCAGCTCTTCACTTTCTCCAAAAGACTCACAAGACCAATCAGAATATCCTAAAAACAAGTTTTACACCCCTGCCTTATACTCTGAGGAAACCCGTCACTTTGAACATGGTGTTGAGTCTTGAGGAAACCCGTCACTTTGAACATGGTGTTGAGTCTTGTTATAGCACAGGGGAAGCTGAGAAGGGAGATGTAGTTTTACAGGATAAAATTCAATATAACTGTACTTTTTTTTGATTAACGTCTCTATGTGGGCTTAGGAGTCCAGTGGGTGGTTCTGAGAGTTTATTACTGTAAGCCCTCCTAAATAATAATAATAATAATAATAATAAAAAAGCGCTGTCAATCACCAAGTAGCACCGCCCACTGGACTCCAAAGCCTAGAGAGGGGAGGGGTTTAAACCAATAAGATCCAAGTGCGAACAAATGTTTTCCTGCACAACTATCTATCTCCTCGGCGCATATTTTACTCCCGCAATTCTCGCTGCCTCTGAACAGAATGGTCATGTCAATTGTCCCAGGCACATATGAGCCATGAAATAATAGCGTATAGAAGGCAGAAATCTGCATACGTCGGTTTTGCGCTGAAATTAAATGTTAACAAGCTTGTAATTTCAACGACACAACCAACGCGTTTTGCGCCGCGCAAATGTATACACCGCAAACATGTCGCATGAACATACCCTTAATCAGGGCAGGACCCAGCATTGAGACAATGGGCCTAAAAAGTTCCTGTTGACAAAATCCATTCTCATTTTTGGGCTTAATGCCCCTTCTAGAGGGAAGGGGAGGGGATCCTAAAACAGAGCCCACAAAAGGACCTATTAAAATGCTTTTAAAAATCTAAACGAAATCTATATATAGAAACACACACATATATATACATACACACAGTAACTGCCAGAAGTAAGTACACCCCTCACATTTTGGTAAATATTGTATCTTTTCCTTGGACAACACTGAGGATCTGACACTGTGATACAATGTAAAGTAGTCAGTGTAAAGCTTGTATAACAGTGTAAATTTGGTGCCCTCAACACACAGCCATCAATGTGTAAACTACTGGCAACAAAAGTGAGTGCACCCCCCTAAGTGACCAGAAAAGTGAGTGCACCCCTAAGTGACCACAACAGAGAGTACACCCCCTTAGTGACCAGAAAAGTGAGTGCACCCTTAATTGATCACAAAAGTGAGAACACCCCTAAGAGACCACAAAGTGAGTGCACCCCTAAGTGACCGCAAAAGTGAGTGCACCCCCTAAGTGACCACAAACGTGAGTGCACCCCTAATTGACCACAAAAGTGAGTACACCCCTCAGTGACCACAAAAGTGAGTGCACCCCTAAGTGACAGCAAAAGTGAGTGCACCCCTAAGTGACAGCAAAAGTGAGTGCACCCCTAAGTGACAGCAAAAGTGAGTACATCCCTAAGTTTCAATGGACAAATTGCGCCCAAAGTGTCAGTATTTTGTGTCCCCCCCATTATTTCCCAGCCCTGCCTTAACTCTCTTGGGCATGGAGGTCACTAGAGCTTCACAGGTTGCAGCCACTGGAATCCTCTTCCCTCCTCCATGACGACATCACGGATACTGGTGGATGTTAGAGACCTTGCGCTCCTCCACTTGGCCCCCGCGCTGCAGCTCAGTGTCAGGGTGCTGGCATCTTCTTATAGCCTCGGCCATCTTTATGTAGAGCAACAATTCTTATCTTCAGATCCTCAGACAGTTCTTTACCATGAGGAGCCATGTTGGACTTCCAGTATGAGAGAGTGTGAGAGCAATAACACCAAATATAACACACCTGCTCCCCACTCACACCTGAGACCTTGTAACACTAACGAGTCACATGACACCGGGGAGGGAAAATGGCAAATTGGGCACAATTTGTGCACTGTCCCTTAGTGGTGCACTCACTTTTGTTGTCACTTCGGGGTGCACTCACTTTTGTTGTCACTTCGGGGTGCACTCACTTTTGTTGTCACTTCGGGGTGCACTCACTTTTGTTGTCACTTCGGGGTGCACTCACTTTTGTTGCCAGCGGTTAGTCATTGATGGCTGTGTATGGAGTTATTTTGAGGGTAACAAATTTACCCTGTTATACAAGCTGTACATGGACTACTTTACATTGCTTCAAAGTGTCAGATCTTCACTGTTGTCCCATGAAAAGACAGAAGATATTTACAAAACAAAGTCAGGGGTGTACTTACTTCTGTGATTTACTGCATATATACACACACAAGTTTACATTTAATATTATATATAATGGCATTGCATCTGTAAAAGTCTGAACTAAAACAATTCCAGGTTACTTCTAGTATAACACTTCCCATCCTGCAGATATCATGGAGGACGGCACCGACGCCGAGCAGCCCTTCCGCCACCAAGATGAAATAACTAAGAGGAGACCTGGGCACGAGAGAAAGAATAGAGACGTGAGGAAGAGCGATGTGACTGCGCTGCTCCCCGGGGACCAAACAAGGACATCCGCAGCCAACGGCTCCAGGGGAACCGCTCCCAAAGTGCGGGGACAGGTGTGCGACAACCTGCACAGTGCATGAAAAAAACTTTGGGGTGCTTAGTTCACATGTTTTGGTCAAAACTGTTTAAGCCACCCCCGACTATCAACGGGACCTCAAGGTGGTCCTGCTCTATTTTTACCTCTAATTTGAGTCCAATTCAGACTTCTCATTTGGGTCCTCAGACCTCCATAATTTGGAGAGAAAAAACTACCAGCTTTATAAGCATACTGCACTGATCTAGCAACCTGTGGAGGTGGGCGGAGTGCAAAAAAACAAAATGGAGGCATCCACACCTCCCTGTAGAGTTAAAAGCAATATATGCCAAATGCACAAAAAAACATTTCTGAAAAACACAATTTGAACACAGGAGCGCACTGGCATGGTTGTGGTATATATATATTATATATATATATATATTATATATATATATATATATATATATCTATATATATATATATATAATATATATATATATAATTATTTATTTTAAAGCGCCAGTAATTCCAGGGCGCTGTACATTCGAGGGGGTTACATTCATTACATAAGTCAATCGAGTACAGTGATAAGTGATAAGACAATTGGCACGAACAGAGGGAGAGAGGACCCTACCCGCGAGGGCTTACAATCTACAAGGAGGGGGGAAGAGACAGGAGGTGAGGGGCAGACATGTCTGTGGAGGAAGTAGTGACAAGTTTAGTGAAGGTTATAGGCAAGCCTGAAGAAATGGGTTTTCAGTTGCTTTTTGAAGCTGGTGAAAGTGGAGGAGAGTCTGATGTGCTGGGGCAGTGAGTTCCAGAGTGTGGGTGAAGCACGGGAGAAGTCTTGGAGACGGTTGTGTGAGGAGCTGATAAGGGGAGAGCAGAGGAGAAGGTCCTGTGAGGAGCGGAGAGTGCGTGGGGGGAGATATTTGGAAATTAGGGCAGAGATGTATGGAGGGGAGAGGTCATGGAGAGCCTTGTAGGTCATGGTTAGTAGCTTGAAATGAATTCGCTGGGCAATGGGAAGCCAGTGAAGGGATTGGCAGAGGAGTAGCGAGGAGAGAGGTGGATAAGACGGGCAGCAGAGTTAAGGATGGATTGGAGGGGAGCGAGGGTGCTAGCTGGGAGGCCACTGAGAAGGATGTTGCAGTAGTCTAGGCGGGAGATGACAAGGGCATGGACCAGCATTTTTGTAGTGTCATAGCCGAGGAACGAGCGGATGCGAGAGATGTTTTTCAGGTGGAGGCGGCAGGCAGAGGTGAGGGTTTGGATGTGTGGTTTGAAAGATAAAGCAGAGTCTAGGATTACCCCAAGGCAGCGGACTTGTGGGACCGGTGAAAGTGTAGAGCCGTTGACTGTAATAGAGAGATCAGGGGCAGGGGTAGAGTTGGACGGTGGAAAGATGATGAGTTCTGTTTTCTCCACATTTAGTTTTAGGAGACGTGATGAGAAGAAGGAGGAAATGGAGGACAGACAGTCAGGGATCCGGGAGAGTAGAGAAGTGACATCTGGGCCGGAGATGTAGAGTTGGGTATCGTCAGCATACAGGTGGTAATGAAAGCCGTGTGAGGCTATGAGCTGACCGAGGCCAAGGGTGTAGATAGAGAAGAGTAAAGGACCCAGGACTGACCCTTGGGGGACACCAACAGAGAGAGGCCGGGGGGAGGAGGTGGTGCGGGAGTGAGAGACGCTGAAAGTCCGATCAGTGAGGTACGAGGAGATCCAGGAAAGAGCCAAGTCCGTGATGCCGAGGGAGGAGAGGATTTGTAGCAGGAGGGAAGGGTCGACAGTGTCAAAGGCAGAGGACAGGTCCAAGAGGAGGAGCACAGAGTAGTGGCATGAGGCATATATACACATACATACACACACACACATACATACATACACATATACACACACATTCCAATATCAGTGGCACACCATCAGCTAAAAGAGCTATCAAACAAGACATGGAAACCAAGGCTCTGTCTCCCCTGCAGTGGACAAGAACGACCTGAAAACGAATTACTAAAAACGTTCATGAAACTAAGTTTTCTGTCCCCTCCTGTCAAAAGCAGCTGAAAAAACGGCCGTTTTTTGGTGCGTTTTTCGTTTTTTGGAGCGTTTTTGAAGCCTCTTTGCTCTGCTTTTTAATGTATGCACAAAGTAAGCCATTACAGGTGGAGTTAACATGTTAAGTTAGTCACTTCCTTTAGATCACTGTAGCCATTTTGAGCACATTGTCCTTTGTGTGCTGCTGCTGCTGCGTGCTACTACTTTATTAAATTTTGCACCAGATTCTTGCACCAAAATCCACAAAAACCCACATTATCTTTCCATACAGCAAGATAACTGAACTAGCGTCAAAATCTGTAAAGAAAAGGATTTTAGCACCAAAATCCAAAAAACCGCATTATTGCGCCAAATTCCGTTAAAAAAAAAAACTATTTTTAGTGTCAGAAGCGAGATCACTTTATTAGCGGCAACATTTTTAAAGATATGGATTTTAGCGGCCAAATCCGTAAAAAAAAAAAAAAAAAGATTCTGGCGGCGAAATCCGTAAAAAACATTTTTTTGCGTCAAAAGCTAGATCACTTTATTAGCGCCAAAATCTGTAATAAAACCGGATTCTGCCGCTAAAATTCGTAAAAAAACGTATTTTTAGTACCAGAAGCGAGATCACTTTATTAGTGCCAAAATATGTTTAGTAAAGAATTTTAGTGACAAAATCCGTTAAAAAACAGATTCTAGCACTAAAATACGTAAAAAAGCGTATTTTTAGCGTCTGACGCAAGATAACATATTTTGGCGCTAATAAAGTTAAGAAAAGAATTTTAGTGCCCAAATCCGTAAAAAAACTTATTTTTATCGTCACAAGCGAGATAACTTTATTAGCGGCAAAATCTGTAAAAAAAAAAAAAAAAAAAAACCCGTATTTTTAGCGAAAAAAATATTAATTGAACAAAAATAGTTATCGACCAAAGCATGATCATTTTATTACGAATGGTACAGACAAGGACACATCAGACACTTGTATGCAGATTTGATAATGAATAACCTTTGTTACACCCACTATAGGTGGGACTTGGGTCTCCTGGGAGGGTTTTCATTGAAAAATCGCGACAAAAAACGCAGCGAAAACGCGACAAAAAACGCGACAAGTGACGTCCGGCGCTTTCCTTAGACTCCTGTAGTAAATTTTCGGCCCGGCTCTGGTGTTTTTTTAGAACAGGTTGCGAAATACGACCAGTAAAAAAAACTAGCAGAAAAAAGAAGCTCAGTGTAGACAGCGGGAGGGTTCTTACAATAGAGTTTATGGGAGATTACAGGCGTTTTTCAGCGTTTTTTAGAAAACGAAAAACGCTGAAAAAACGGACGTTTTCCCGTGCAGTGGAGACAGAGTCTAAAGAAGCCTTTATGCTATCTACAATACATGAAAAAAAAAAAAAAAAAACTTTGAGGTTCTTAGTTCACATGTTTTGATCAAAACTGTTTAAGCCACCCCCGACTATCAACGCGACCTCAATGCAGGTGGTCCTACTCTATTATTACCTCTCATTTGAGTCCAATTCAGACTTCTCATTTGGGTCCTCAGACCTCCATAATCCAGAGAGAAAAAAGCACCAGCTTTATAAGCATACTGCACTGATCTAGCAACCTGTGGAGGTGGGCGGAGTGCAAAAAACAAAATGGAGGCATCCTGCACAGTGCACACTCCAAACAGCCACTGCATCCTGCAGCACTGGGCTAGAGGGGCACGCATCCCTTTTTATACTCCAGTATGTAAGCTCCCCCTAGTCACACTGCAGGCTGCATCCAGTGGTAACTAGCACACAGTGGGCCTCATTAAACAAAACTGTCTAGGCTTAAGACTGTCTCATAGCAACCAATCAGAGCTCATAGCAACCAATCACAGCTCAGCTTTCATTTTTACAGAGCAGTATAAGAAATGAAAGCTGAGCTCTGATTGGTTGTTATCAGCCCTGATTGGTTGCCATGGGCAACGAAGACAGTCTTGCTGCCAGACCGTTTTCATACGCAAGGCCCAGTGACTTTTTATTAGGTTCTAATAGTGTTAGTCGCACGCTGCGCTCGTGCTGTGTGACTACGGCCATAAAACTGTATCAACCCTTTCCCTCCCCCCCCGCATTCCAACCGGGCACATCTTACTCCTCTTTAGTACACGCAGGCCTGAACGCTGTAACGCTCTTACAACCTCATATACTACCAGTTTTTTCCCTGATACCATAGGCTTCATTGTTACGTAATTTGTGCAGGAGACATTTTTTTATTTTTATTAAATATAGTGGTCCCTTACATTACAGTGGCCTTAGGATACAATATTTTTTAACAGTGTCCCAGGGAAGCCTAATGTATGGCTCATCGGGTTTCAACATACAATGTCCCAGACACTGAGCCAGCCAATTAGCACGAATATTTTACTTGTAAAACCCATGTGTGAGAAGTACATGCAGTGATTGGCGGTCTATAGTTCCTCTCTACAGTACAGTGCGGTACTACATGTCCTGTACTGCTCTTACATGTATTAGTGAGGTGCATGCAGTGATTGGTGGTCTATAGTGCCTCTCTACAGTACAGTGTGTGATTCTACATGTCCTGTACTGCTCTTACATGTATTAGTGAGGTGCATGCAGTGATTGGTGGTCTATAGCGCCTCTCTACAGCACATTGCAGTACTACATGTCCTGTACTTTCTCTTAAAATGTATTAGTGAGGTGCATGCAGTGATTGACAGTCTACAGCGCCTCTCTGCAGTACAGTGTGGTACTACATGTCCTGTACTGCTCTTACATGTATTAGTGAGGTGCATACAGTGATTGGTGGTCTATAGCGCCTCTCTACAGTACAGTGTGGTACTACATGTCCTGTACTGCTCTTACATGTCTTAGTGAGGTACATGCAGTGATTGGCGGTCTACAGCGCCTCACTACAGTACAGTGCGGTAGTACATGTCCTGTACTGCTCTTACATGTATTAGTGAGATGCATGCAGTGATTGCCGGTCTATAGCGCCTCACTATGGTACTACATGTCTTGTACTGCTCTTACATGTAATAGTGAGGTGCATGCAGTGATTGGAGGTCTATAGCACCTCTCTATAGTGCAGTGCGGTACTACATGTCCTGCACTGCTCTTATATATATCAGTGAGGTGCATGCAGTGATTGGTGGTCTATAGCGCCTCTCTACAGTACAGTGCGGTACTACATGTCCTGTATTGCTCTTACATGTATTAGTGAGGTGTATGCAATGATTGGCGGTCTAGTAGCGCCTCTCTACAGTACAGTGCAGTACTACATGTCCTGTACTGCTCTTACATGTATTAGTAAGGTACATGCAGTGGTTGGAGGTCTATAGAACCTCTTTACAGTACAGTGCGGTACTACATGTCCTGTGCTGCTCTTACATGTATTAGTGAGATGCATGCAGTGATTGGCGGTCTATTGAACCTCTCTACAGTACAGTGCGGTACACATGTCCTGTATTTGCTCTTACATGTATTAGTGAGGTACATGCAGTGATTGGCGGTCTACAGCGCCCCCATTTACAGTACAGGCGGTAGTACATGTCCTGTACTGCTCTTACATGTATTAGTGAGATGCATGCAGTGATTGGCGGTCTATAGCGCCTCACTACGGTACTACATGTCTTGTACTGCACTTACATGTATTAGTGAGGTGCATGCAGTCATTGGTGGTCTATAGGGCCTCTCTACAGTACAGTGCGGTACTAAATGTCCTGTAACTGCTTTTTAAAATGTATTAGTGAGGTGCATGCAGTGATTGGTGGTCTATAGCGCCTCTCTACAGTACAGTGCGGTACTACATGTCCTGTACTGCTCTTACATGTATTAGTGAGGTGCATGCAGTGATTGGTGGTCTATAGCACCTCTCTACAGTACAGTGCGGTACTACATGCCCTGTACTGCTCTTACATGTATTAGTGAGGTGCATGCAGTGATTGGTGGTCTATAGCACCTCTCTACAGTACAGTGCGGTACTACATGTCCTGTACTGCTCTTACATGTATTAGTGAGGTGCATGCAGTGATTGGTGGTCTATAGCGCCTCTCTACAGTACAGTGTGGTACTACATACCCTGTACTGCTCTTACATGTATTAGTGAGGTGCATGCAGTGATTGGTGGTCTATAGCGCCTCTCTACCGTACAGTGAAGCCTATGAGTAGTGCTGTTACCAAAAATAAAGGCCAATTTTGATATCGATGATAGCTGTGCTCCGCTCGCTTCTACGGCAGCCATGCGTGCAGCTATAATAACGCCGTGTGCGGGCTGGGAGCTGTGTTGTATAGCACACGGCACTGTAATTGTTACACGGTCACATCACTTCAGCTCTGCTGCAGTAAATCATCGGAAGCGATGCTATTACCCTCGGATAAATGGAGCCATGTGTCATTTTCAGCTCACCCTGTCACGTGCGCTTTATAGGTAGTCACAGCACACAACCATGACCTCCCGAGTCACTGTGGCTACCATCCAGGATGATTGGATTAGTGTCAGTGACAAGGCTTTAATGTGCCCTTAATCTCAATGTGGCGACTTCTCCAGTCAATCAATTCAGTTCTGCGCGGTACCATATAAGCTGCCAAATTATAAATCAAGCATATACACAGTATATATACACTATATTCCATCACCTACAATACCCCTACTTTTTAGCTGGCTTGTATTCACAACTACCTTGGAGGAGGTCGGAGACGGCACAGACACCTTTGCGTTCTCTCGTCAGCAACCTGGAAATTAGGTGATGGAAATACCCCATCACTACCCCCCATGCATCTAAAACCAAAATTGCAAATAGTCATTAAACATTTTCCAATTTTTGTGTCTGCAGCTGCTGTGCAAAGCCATTCGTCTCCATGGTAACAGACCACAAACTCTGTAGTCTGATCGTCAAGTCTAATAACGGTATGTTCACACGGCTTATTATGGCGCAGATTTTGCCGCGTATTGGCGAAATGCATGCCGCAATTACGGTAATCCATAGCTCTCAGAGAACTATGGATTACGCCTCGTCCCCCCCCCCCCCAAGCGCGCGCGTACAATCCGATCATATTGTACGCGCGGCGAGTGATGCATGTCTACGGGGTCGGCGGTCTGCTGGCCCCCCTGTGCTTTGGGAGTACGTGCTAGTCAGCACGACTCCCAAAACACCTGGCGTATTGCGGCACATACTGTACGTGCCGCAATTGCGCCGTGTGAACATACCCTATGAGGTGTTCTCGCGAAGGAACATCCGTGTTTCCAACTCCTATGCAAACAGACCACAAACCCTGTGTAGTCCGATCATCAAGTCTTAAAGTGGTGTTCCCACAAAGGAACATCTGCGTCTACAACTCCTATGCAAACCTATGAGTTTCCGTGGCAACAGACCACCGACCCGGTGTAGTCTGATCGTCAAGTCTACAACTCCTATGAGTCTCCGTGGTAATAGACCACAGTGATCTGTAGTCATACAACCTTGGATTGTTCTCATTCCTCCAGCTGATACAAATGTATTTCAGAAAGAAGCCGAGGACAAAGATTACAGGATTGTCCCCACGAAAGGGGACAAATAGGATCATGGGGTGCATTAAAAGGGGCATAGATGCACATGATGAGAACATTATTCTCCCATTATACAAGTCCCTGGTTAGACCACACATGGAATATTGTGTACAGTTTTGGGCACCAGTGCACAGGAAAGACATTGTAGAGCTTGAACAGGTACAAAGGCGGGCAACAAAAATAATAAAAGGACTGGGTGGACTACAGTACACAGAAAGATTGGCAAGATTAGGGTTATTTAGTTTAGAGAAAAGAAGGCTTCGGGGGGACATAATAAATATGTTTAAATACATCAAAGGTCAATATAGAGATCTCTCCCAAGATTTATTTATACCCAGGACTGTATTAAGAATAAGGGGGCATCCTTTACGTCTTGAGGAACGAAAGTTTCTACATAAACATAGAAAGGGATTCTTTACTGTAAGAGCAGTGAGACTATGGAATTCTCTGCCAGAGGGACTTGTCATGGTGAATTCAATAACCGAGTTCAAAAAGGGTTTGTATGCATTTCTGGAGCGTAATAATATAACAAGTTATAGTGACTAAGATTCAGGAGAGGGGTCACTGATCCAGGGATTTTTCTGATTGCCAGATTGGAGTCAGGAAGAATTTTTCCCTAAAATGAGGACAATTGGCTTCTACCTCATTGGGGGTTTTTGCCTTCCTCTGGATCAACACCTTAGCACAACAGGCTGAACTAGATGGACGACTTGTCTTTTTTTAGCCTTACAAACTATGAAACTATGAAAGAACATCTGCTTCAGAGGTCGACTCGTGCATGAGAATAAAGAGGGCGGCGCTTGGGGTCGTCCTCCTTTACTTCTATGGGAGTTCCGAATATAGCGGAGTTCTACCCGGGACTCCCATAGATGTGAATGGGGATGGCAGCCCCAATTGCCACCGTCTTGATCGTCATGCACAGTCGTCTCGTAGCGGATGTTTCGTTGTGGGAACACCCCTCTAATCTTTTTCATGTGTCCTCTACTTCTGTCCATCCTACATTTAGTATCAGCTGGAGAATCTGAGGTAGTACGACTACAGATCACCGTTGTCTGTTACCATGGAGACTCATAAGACAAATTTGCAATGAGGGTAAGGCTAAACACAAGTGAACGGTACACTAGTCTGGTAAGTACAAGTAGTGCCGAGACCCATGTTATTTAATCCCCTGATCGGCAGGATCCTGAGACCAACCTAACACAGGATAGGTCATCGATTACATAAGGCTCGATAACCTTCTTGTGTCATGTTCTCAATGCAATTTTTGAAGCCAAAGCCGTGAACTGATCATAAATGAAGGACTCAAATAAAAGGGGAGTTCCCACCACAGAGTTTGATGGCATATCAATAGGGTATCCCAGGGGTCTGCAACATCAGCTCTCCAGCTGTTGGGAAACTACAACTCCCATCATGCATTTATATGGGCATGATGGAGATGTAGCTTCCCAACACTTGGAGAGCCGACGTTGCAGACCCCTGGAGTATCCCATCAAAGACTGAAAGGTGTGTGTCCCAGTGGTGGGAAGGAGCCCTTGAAAGTTGTGGTACAGAATGGAGAGTCACGCGTGCGCACAACTTTCCATTCTGTTCTATGGGAGTTCCCAGTACAGAGGAGCGGAATGTTCGGCCGTACTTAGAACTTCCACAGAACAGAATGGAGAGAGCGCACGCGCGGTCAACTCTCCCTTCTGCACCAAGATTTGTGCGGGCCTGGTACACAGAGAGGTGCGAGTTGGTACCTGCACCGCTCACTCTTTGATGTCGCCATCAAACTGAGAAATGGGAACACTTCTTTAAAGGGAATGTGTCATCTTGTTAAACTCCTGTTTTTATAATAAACAGGTTTTTTTTTTTTTAAGAATTTTTGGATAGGTTTCATTTTCTTGTCCCATATCACTTAATAAAAAGAAAATCCTGCAGTATTCACTTTGTACAAGAGGCTTAGTAATAGTCTGAAACTTCCAGTTATGTAGAGAGAGCTTTTGGCAGTCTCCTAATTATCAGCACAGGCAGGATTACACTGAAAGGTGACACCAATGTGTATATATAACAAAGGATCCAATACAACAGGAGATGTCACAACTCCCTCTCCTCCTCCCTGCACACCGACTTCTTCCCAGGTCACAGGGCATGCCCACAACACTCTCCTATAGAAGTCAACAGATCTGCTCCTATTTTTCGGCTCCAATGTGTATAGCTAACACCGGATCCACCAGTCACAATAGGTGGTGTCACTGTTCCCTCTCCACCTCCCTGCACACTGACTTCTTCCCAGATCACAGAGCATGCACTAATCACTCTCCATTAGAAGTCTATGGGTCTGCTCCTGTTCACAGGCTCCTATGTCCATGAAGCTGCTGTAAAGCATCTCTAAATGCTGTTTTAAGCAGCTCAGGCAAGGTGGCCGATCCCATAATCACATACAGACAACAGAATAAAAAAAAAAAAACACAGTCGGAAAATAAACACAGCTAAGAAGAAAAGAATATGTATCAGTGTCTGGTTTAATTCGTTAAAAAACAAAAAAGAATTTAAAGGGGTTTTGCCACGAAGCGAGTTCCTTACCTCCTTATCAGCTCAGGGGAGAATATAAACAAATCATGCGGAGTCATGAACACTGCAGGGGTGAGAGGGTGAGCAGAGAGTGAGGAAGAACGGAGCGTCTCAAAAGTTTACTCAAATAATAACATAACAGTGGATTCTCTATACAGCAGACAGCCTCATACACTGCACTTTTCTCCCCAGCCCCTTGAAAACTCATTCATGTTCCCTGTCATCAGATAAGAAGTGCAAACACGCAAGCCCGGCCGGATCAACTCCTGTCAGCTCCTCTGGTCGTGTCTAATGTAAACAGTCAGGAAACTAAAGGGGACTGAGCAATTCTGTAGCTCTCACAGGCTTCACTTTTTGTACTCACATATATTTAGAAAAGTGATTAAATACCCATTTTGGAGGATCCCACGTCAACATTACATCGTGGCAAAACCCCTTTAAGGAATGACTGAAATTTCCTCCTTTTAAACCCAAAAACTGCAAAGCTATAGGAACATGGTACATTTGATGGGACCATGAGAGAGAGGTGGCCACAATGAGGCAGACAGACTCATACACTGCACTTTCTCCCCAGCCCCTTGAAAACTCATTCATGTTCCCTGTCATCAGATAAGAAGTGCAAACACGCAAGCACGGCCGGATCAGCTCCTCTGGTCGTGTCTACAACATGGGTTCTGAACCGTGAGAGGCGAGTGTGTATCACATAGGTGGACAGATCTATATTACAGGACGAGACTACACTGTATATAATGTGGGGGACAGCAGTATAGGACATTGTTCATGATAAGAGAGTATATAACACACAGCGCACACACAGTATACAAGGACTGTGGTATATACTGCAAATAAGACGTGGAAGCTGCGGACACCAAGGGAAACAGCGGCTACAAAAGGTGCAATAGGGCAGAGGGACAGGGGAGCAGCTCTAACACAACAGAGAACCTACTGCATACGGGGCCCCATAGCAGACGGATGTCACTGCACCTCTACTAACCCTACTGTGTATGGGGCCCTGGAGCAGACGGATGTCACTGCACCTCTGCTAACCCTACTGTGTATGGGGTCCCGGAGCAGACGGATGTCACTGCACCTCTGCTAACCCTACTGTGTATGGGGTCCCGGAGCAGACGGATGTCACTGCACCTCTGCTAACCCTACTGTGTATGGGGCCCTGGAGCAGACGGATGTCACTGCACCTCTGCTAACCCTACTGTGTATGGGCTCCGGAGCAGACGGATGTCACTGCACCTCTGCTAACCCTACTGTGTATGGGGCCCCGGAGCAGACGGATGTCACTGCACCTCTGCTAACCCTACTGTGTATGGGGCCCCAGAGCAGACAGATGTCACTTCACCTCTGCTAACCCTACTGTGTATGGGGCCCTGGAGCAGACAGATGTCACTGCACCTCTGCTAACCCTACTGTGTATGGGGCTCCGGAGCAGATGGATGTCACTGCACCTCTGCTAACCCTACTGTGTATGGGGCCTGGAGCAGACGGATGTCACTGCACCTCTGCTAACCCTACTGTGTATAGGGCCCCGGAGCAGACAGATGTCACTGCACCTCTGCTAACCCTACTGTGTATGGGGCCCGGAGCAGACGGATGTCACTGCACCTCTGCTAACCCTACTGTGTATGGGGCCCGGAGCAGACGGATGTCACCGCACCTCTGCTAACCCTACTGTGTATGGGGCCCCGGAGCAGATGGATGTCACTGCACCTCTGCTAACCCTACTGTGTATGGGGCCCCGGAGCAGAAAGATGTCACTGCACCTCTGCTAACCCTACTGTGTATGGGGCCCCAGAGCAGATGAATGTCACTGCACCTCTGCTAACCCTACTGTGTATGGGGCCCCGGAGCAGACGGATGTCACTGCACCTCTGCTAACCCTACTGTGTATGGGGCCCGGAGCAGACGGACGCCACTGCACCTCTGCTAACCCTACTTTGTATGGGGCCCTGGAGCAGACAGATGTCACCACATCTCTGCTAACCGTACTGTGTATGGGGCTCCGGAGCAGACGGATGTCACTGCACCTCTGCTAACCCTACTGTGTATGGGGCCCCAGAGCAGACGGATGTCACTGCACCTCTGCTAACCTTACTGTGTATGGGGTCCGGAGCAGGCGGATGTCACTGCACCTCTGCTAACCCTACTGTGTATGGGGCCCCGGAGCAAACGGATGCCACTGCACCTCTGCTAACCCTACTGTGTATGGGGCCCCGAGCAGACCCGATATCACTGACCTCTGCTAACCCTACTGTGTATGGGGCCCCGGAGCAGACAGATATCACTGCACCTCTGCTAACCCTACTGTGTATGGGGCCCCAGAGCAGATAGATGTCACTGCATCTGTGCTAACCCTACAGTGTATGTGACCTCGATATGTCACATTTTCTGCTTTATAGAAGGGCTGGACATCGGCACATCAGGTCAGAAACAACAGAGAGCAAACACCCTGCAACCACTGCTGGAAGAATACAAGCTGGTGGTGGCAGCGTTATGATCTGGAGGATGTTTTCGGTGCATTCTTCAGGCCCCTTTGTCCCTGTGGAAGACACTCTCAGCTGATTTGGGTATGAATCCCTCCTTGCAGATCACATACACCCATACAAGCTGATTGCCTCCCCTGATGGGATCTTCCAGCAAGACAATGCGCCATGTCACATGGCTAGAAACGTCCGACGTTGGGTGTAAGGGCAGGACCAAGATTTTCCAGTACTACCCTGGCCCCTAATTCCCCAGACCGCAGTTGAGCATGTGTGGAACCCTTGGATAATGGTGTTGGCTCTATGGACCCTCCAGCAGCTGTGGGACCTCTGGATGGTGGTGTTGGCTCTATGGACCCTCCAGCAGCTGGGGGGACCTCTGGATGGTGGTGTTGGCTCTATGCACCCTCCAGCAGCTGTGGGACCTCTGGATGGTGGTGTTGGCTCTATGGACCCTCCAGCAGCTGTGGGGTCCCTGGATGGTGGTGTTGGCTCTATGGCTCCTCCAGCAGCTGTGGGGCCCGGGATGGTGTGTTGGCCTTATGACCCCTCCAGCAGCTGTGGGGCCCCTGGACGGTGGTGTTGGCTCTATGGCCCCTCCAGAAGTGTGGGAGCCCCGGTTTGGTGGTGTTGGCCTCTATGGACCCTCCAGCAGCTGTGGGCCCTGGATGGTGGTGTTGGCTCTATGGCCCTCAGCAGCTGTGGGACCCTGGATGGTGGTGTTGGCTCTATGCCCCTCCGGCAGCTGTGGGGCCCTGGAGGTGGTGTTTGGCTCTATGGCCCCTCCAGCAGCTGTGGGACCCCGTGGAGGGGGGTGTTGGGACTATGGCCCCCAGCAGCTGGGGGCCCCTGGAGGTGGTGTTGGCTCTAGGACCTCCAGCAGTGTGGAGCCCTGGAGGTGGTGTTGGCTCTATGGACCTCCGCAGCTTGGGAGTCCCTGGAAGGTGGTGTTGCTCTATGGGACCCCAGCAGCGTGGGAGCCCCTGGATGGTGATGTTGGCTTAGGGCCCTCAAGAAACTGTGGGACCCCTGAATGGTGGTTGGCTCTATGGACCTTAGCAGCTTGGGGCCCGGATGGTGGTTGGCTTATTGGCCCTCCAGCAGCTGTGGGATGCAGTTGGCTCCAAATCTCTGTGACAACCTGACAGGACCTTATAGATTCACTCCCTGTCTATCTAGCTGCTGTCCGGGCTGCACACACGCCAGTCACTCTGTATATTAGATGGTGGATATAATAAAGTGACTCGAGAGTGTGCGTGCATGTATGTATGTATGTATGTACGTACGTGTATATATATATATATATATATATATATATATATACACATATATACACACATATATATACAGGAGTGGCTGGGATATGTATGAAATGAGTTGCCTGTATTGTATACAGCGTGTGATATCATAGTCCATATATACTGTGTAATATGCATTGGTATACGTAGGACAGTGTATAAGATACGAGACATAACACAATGAGCCTCATTTATCAAAACTGTGATAGTAAGACACGTCCTTGATGCCCATAACAACCAACCAGAGGCCAGCTCTTAGTTTTGAAATCACCCTGGGAAAATGTAATCCGAGCTGTGATTGGTTGCTATAGGCAACGAGTCTTAGGCCCTGTTCACACGACGGATTTGGCCGCGGGTCCCCACGCGGTTTCCGCGGCCAAATCGCGCCTAGTTTATTAACATGGTTTCCTATGGGAAACTGCATTAATATTCACACTCCGCGGGTTTGGCCGCGGCTCCGGGGCCAAACCCGCGCGTGTGAAAAACTCTGTCAATTCCTGACAGGAAGTTCACTGTGCGGCAGGGACGCGGCTCGCGCCGCGGTTTGCCCCCTGCTATTCATTTGCATAGGGGCAAACCCTCGGCACAAGCCGCGCCCCAAACCACGTCCCTCCCGCCCGAGGCCACGCCCACTGCCCGAGGTTTTGGCCACGGGAACCGCGGCGGAACCCGCGGCTAAAACCGTCGTGTGAACGGGGCCTTAGGGTAGGGTCACACGGCTGATTTTGACGTGATTTCTCCCAAAACAGCATCAAAACCTCGCTTGAAACACGCTTCTACAGAAGAGGTTTTAGAGGCATTTCTTGGCGCATTTTCACCCATACAAATTAGTAGCCAGGTAAAAACAATCCAAAAACGCATAAAAAAAAAAAAACTGCGTCAGAAACGTGCCTAAGGGCATGTTCACACGGCTTATTTTGACATGGTTTTGGACGAGGTTTTCGGAGCGTTTCCTTACCCAAAACACTTACAAAACGCCCCCATTTAATTGACTCCTATGTAAAAGAGCTGAAAAAAGTGTGATATCAATTCTTGAAGCGCGTTTTAGGCGCATTTTTCTGTGCGGTTTGTGCCCTGGCTATTAATTTGTGTGGGTGAAAACCTCACCAAGAAACAGCTCTAGAATCTGTTTTGAAGAAGCGCGTTTCAGGAAAAAAACGGAAAGATCGAGAACCCAGTAAAAATCGACTCGATTTTTGGAAAATCGATCTCTATGAGGTTTTCCATAGGAATCAATGAAATGAACTGGGGGCATTTTGGACGCTGTTTTGGGCGAGGAAACGCTCCAAAAACCGCGTCAAAATCAGCCGTGTGAACATGCCCTTACTGCTAGATTTTCTAAATGAGGCCCTGTTTTGGACAAAAAGGGGAAAATGACAAGGGCAATTAGTTTGGGATCACAGTAATATTGAAACAATGTAAAAGGGGTAATGATTTTAAAAGAAGACTGTATATAATATATGACCAGCTATATATATAGGATATGATATCTATGGTCAGGGTATAGGACCTGACATGTCAGAGGATAGCTGCCAACCCCGTTTTTTATGAGGACAAGGGTGTAAGAACGGATATAGGACACAAGGGGAGACCGGATTAAATAAGGAAAACCTGGACATGTACGTGTATAAAGGCGGAGGGGATATAGGACATTGTATATGAGAACACCAACCTCACAGGATATATGTCACAGTATATCGGGTGGCAGTAAGACAAATGCTTATATAGATCAAGTAAGACTTTGTTTTTGGGACAGCAATATATGCCCAAGGGTAAAGGTTTTTTTTTATAAATTTTTAAAATTATTATTTAAATATATATATATTTAAAATTTTTAAAAATTATAATAAAAATTTATAAAAAACCCGGATAGGAACATGGACGGGGAAAAAAATAGTGTAAAGGTATATACTCCCTCATCATGCCCTCATAAGGTATATGTCCAGATTAAAAGCACAGTGTGAGACAAAAAAATTTAATAACCAGGGCGTGGAGTCGGAGCGTCATAAAATAGCGACCCCGACTCCCAAAATATATAATAAGTTGGTCCTTTTAGTTCGATAAAAAAGCAAGGGAATTGGGTGGGCCAGTGCTACTGTCCCTACTGCTCACACATAGGATGTAATTGATGACAGGAGCAGGAAAAAGCGCCCCCCCGGGGAAAAATTTCCCGCCCCCGGGGAAAAGATTTGCCAAATTTTTCACCGTTTAAAGAATGAAGTTTCAACCATTCATCAACCTTTTGGCTGAGGCAATTCCTTTATCCCTGACATTGTTAGAATTTTCCCTTGGTACCGTTTGCCCCCAAACCCCAAGTTGGGTTTTAGAGGCCTTTTCCTACCGGGAAAATAATAATCAGATGTCATTATGCGGATCTGTGGGGGGCATACTTTTCTCAGAACAAATTAAAGGATCCAAAAAATGTTCCTGCAGTTTTTTTTGCATATTTAAAATTTTTTTTTGTGTTCAAATTTTCATATCCAATAAATAATTTTACACTGCAAGAAAAGGTAAAAATGTTTTGAACTTGTACTTTCAGGCCCATATCTCACTCCATACAGCTTTGACATGAGGCTACGTAATTTTTATACAGTCTTTACCATCTTATACTAAATTGATTTGCAAGTATTTTACATCTCTATTTCAGTTTTTTGCTCCTAAAAAATAAAAAAGTTAATTTTTATTATTTTTTTAGTTTTTGGGGGAAATCCCCCTTTGGTTTTAAATCTCCTGAACCCTTCTGGCTCGGGATCAGATTAAAAGGGTCTTGACCAAAAATCTGACCCCGGCCCTTTACAACCCCCAATGTTGGTGCAATGGCTTGGATACAAAAACAGATTTTTTTTAAAACTTACCCACAAGGTTTAAAAAAGATCAAAACATTGTTCCCCTTTTTGCTTGCATGTCTGTTTACCTAAAACTTATTAAAAATCATAAGGGGAAAAAACAGCCGGATTTACTTTTTAAAAGTAAAGTTAAAACCTTAAAACCCGATGGGGGGTCAGGAGTCGGGGTTTGGGAAATTGAGGAGTCGGGGGGCTTGGTTTGCGATCCACACCCTTAAACACAAAAAGTTTAGATAGGTAAAAGCCCCATGATCATGTACAGCAATAATGTAATGTATTTTTGTTTTTTTAAATAAATATATTATTATTTTAAAATATATTTATATTAAAAATTTTCACACACACCCCTACCAAAAGTAAGTCACCCCTCACTTTTTTGTAAATTTTGTTTTAATCTTTCTAAGGAAAAATTGGGGATCTGACCAGGAACGTGTAAAAGGTCGTGTACAGTTTGGGATAACAGGGAAGGGAATGTCCTCACCATTTTTAGGCAGTTTGGATGTTGTTTGGGCCCCCAAAAAGGAGAAACACCCATCCAACAATTGCGTGGGGATTTACATTAGTTTCAATATAAAAAAACATCGGCGTTCCGAGTCTTTCGATGCGTTTTGGTCCTTAAAAGGATTGCCCCTGTAAAATTCTTGATCTTTTTTTGCGCAGGACCCTATAAAAACTTAGGGGTGGTGTCTGCTGCACAGAAAACCATCCAAACACGCACACACTTTGGGTCGTTTTGGATGTTTTACCCGAAAATTTTAAATAAAAAACGATTTAAAAACTGTGAACATCCCTAAATCCGTGTTCCTATAAAAAAATCCAACAAGCCACAATTCTAAACCCCTGGGACCCAAGAGTAACCCCCCCCCCTAAGGACCACAAGAGTAGGAAACCCCCCAAGAGCCCCAAAAATGAGGCACCCCCCAAAGCCCCAAAAAGGTGAGGCACCCCCCCGAGACCACAAGATGAGCGCACCCCCAAAAACCCCAAAGAGTGAGGACCCCCAAGAGACCAAAAATGACGCACCCCCTAAAAACCAAAATGACGCACCCCTAAGAGCCCCAAGATTACCACCCCCTAAAAGACCACAAGATGAGGACCCCCTAAGAGACCACAGAGTGAGGCACCCCCAAAACCCAAGATGAGGACCCCTAAAGGGCCAAAAGTGGGCGAAAAACCCCAAGAACCACAAAGGGGAGGCACCCCCCAAGAACCACAAGATGGGGCGCACCCCCCCAAAAAGACCACAAGTGGCGCACCCCCCAAAGACACAAGTGAGCGACCCCCCGAACCACAAGGTGAGGCCCCCCCAAAACCCCAAGGTGAGCGCACCCCCTAAAGACCCAAGGGGGAGGCCCCCCCAAAAGACCACAAGGGAGGCACCCCTAAAGACCACAAGAGTGAGCGCCCCCCCCAAAGACCCCAAGGTGAGGCACCCCCCAAAAGACCCAAGGTGAGGCCCCCCTAAAAGGGCCACAAGGGGAGCGCACCCCTAAGACCACAAGGGAGGCACCCCCCGAGACCCAAAAGGTGAGGCCCCCCCCTAAGAGACCACAAGGTGAGCCCCCCCCCTAAGAGACCACAAAGGGGGGGCCCCCCCCTAAAAGACCACAAGGTAGCGCACCCCTAAGAACCACAAGGTTAGCGCACCCCCAAAAGCCCCAAGGTGACGCACCCCCTAAGAGCCCCAAAGGGGCACCCCCCAAAACCACAGAGTAGCGCCCCCCCTAAGAGACCACAAAGTGAGCGACCCCCAAAGGACCACAAGAGTGACGCCCCCCCTAAAGACCACAAGAGTGACGCACCCCCCAAGAACCACAAAAGGAGGCCCCCCCCTAAGAGACCCCAAGGTGGGCACCCCCAAGAGACACAAAGTGAGGCACCCCCCAAGAGACCCCAGAGGATCCCCCCCTAAGAGACCAAAGATGAGGCACCCCTAAGAGACCACAATAGTGAGCGCACCCCCTAAGAGACCACAAGAGTGAGCGCACCCCCTAAGAGACCACAAGAGTGAGCGCACCCCCTAAGAGACCACAAGAGTGAGCGCACCCCCTAAGAGACCACAAGAGTGAGCAAGGTCTCTAACATCCACCAGCTCCGTGATGTTGTTATGGAGGAGGGAAGAGGATTCCAGTGGCTGCAACCTGTGAAGCTCTAGTGACCTCCATGCCCAAGAGAGTTAAGGCAGTGCTGGGAAATAATGGAGAAAACACAAAATACTGACACTTTGGGCATAATTGGTCCAATGTCACTTGGGGGGCCTCCTCCCTTTTCTCGCCCCTTGGGGGGCCTCCTCCCTTTTCTCGCCCCTTGGGGGGCCTGAACAGGGATATACGATACGGTGTATGCTATTTAGGCTAGTATATAGACAGGGATATATAATATGATGTATGGACAGTGATGTGACTGTTTATTACACGATACAGTGTATAGGATAGGACAGTGTATAGACTGATATATAAAGTGATCTGGTGCAGTGTATACATGACAACAGGGATCTATGAAATGATGTAGAATATAGGACATGCAGTGTATGTGACATATGAATAGTGAATATAAGATACAATGCCTATGATGTTATATACAACACAGTGAATAGACAATGATAAGAGCGGCGAGACGAAATTCAGTGTATGTGATGTACGGACAGTGATAGGATACAGAAACGAGGCCCTTTGGCCAGGGTGTGGAGGGGAGCTTATTTTGCAGGAGTGGGGATGTCATAAAGGGAAAACCCTCGCCCCCAAAATAATAAAAAGTTGGTCCAGTTGTTGATGAAAAGAGCAAGAGGAAGGGTGGCCGGCTACGCTCCCATATCTTACCTATCACATGAGAGTTAATTGATGACTGGAGCGGGGCCCAAAGCGTGCCCCGGGGGGAAAAATTTTCCGCTCCCGGGGCAAAAATTTCAGCAAATTTTCACCCCTTTTCAAAGAATGAAGATTAAACCTTCATCAAACGACGGGGGCTGAGGCAATTCCTTTATACCCTGAATTGTTAGGATGTTGCCCTGTGGTCACCGCTTTCCCCCAAGGTTTTTAAAGAGGGCTTCTCTACCGGGAAATAATGAGATCAGATGGAGGGGCTGTTGCAGGATCTGATGGAGGATACTATTTCCAGAAAAAAATTTAGAACCCCACAAATGTTCCCCGAGTTTCTTATTTACAATTTTTGTGTCCCAAGTTTCCAATAAAATATTTTACATGACAAGCAAAAGGGTAACAATGTTTTGAATTTGACTTCCCGGCCCAAATTCCCATCCCCAACTTTGTACATAGGGGACTGAAATTTTTTTTACAGTCTCTTCCTTTTTTTACATAAATTGACTTGCAATATTTAGCATTGCTAGTTTCAGATTTTTCCTGTAAATGCATTGTTACTGTTTTGCTCCTAAAAATTAAAATGTTAATTTGTATTATTTTGTTAGTATTTGGTGAATCCACCTTTTGGCTTTCAGCTCTGCCTGAATCCTTCTGGGCTCTGGATCAGATTCAAGCATATCTTGACCAAAATCTGATCCCAGGTCTCGTCTACACGTTCCCAATGTTGGTGCAGACTGGACTTGGATACAAATACAGCTTTTTCATCAACTCCACCCACAAGTGTTCAAAAGATCAAAACATTGTTACTCTTTTGCTTGTCAATGTCTGTTCTACCTAAATAGCTTGATTATTGTATCATAAGGTGATAAACAGCCTGATGTTACCATTTTACTACAGTAAAGTTATCACTTAAACATGCGCCGTGTATGAGGGAGTCAGGAGTCGGAGGTTTGGGAAATTGAGGAGTCGGGGCTTCGGCTTGCCGACTCCACCGCCCTGATGGACAGTGAACTAAAATGCACTGTATGTTCTATACAGAGTGTGATATATGACGAGGCAGTGTACAGACTATGACCTGTGAGACGATATACGAGGTGTGAGCAGTGATATGAGACAGTGTAGACTGTAATATACGGGCAGTGACATAGAGCGTGTGCTATGTGATACAGATTAGGACAGGACAGTGATACATAAGAACATGTAGAGGAGATTTGGATATACGATATATAATACAGTGTATGTGATATACGGGCAGTGATCAATCTGATCTAGTGTATATGATATATGGACAGTGATATGTGATACAGTGTAAATAATATACAGGTAGTGATATGACACAGTATATAGCTATACCAACAGTGATATATGATATAGTGTACAGACAGTGATACATGGGCAGTGATGTGATACAGTTCCTATGACATATGTTAGTGTATCTTTGTGACACAGTGACGTGATATAGTATACAGTGTAAATGATATACAGTGATATGAGATACAGTGTACGACATTTGTAATATACAGTGATATGAAACAGTAGATATGTAATACACTGATATGTCCAGTGATACAGCAGAGATCACATGGAGCAGTACACAGGATATCTGAGGGCAGTGATATGTAATACAGTGTATATAATGCATGCGATAGGACCAGTGATACATGACGGCAGATATGAGAGTGTACAGACTGCAATGTATGGCCAGTGATATAAGATACAGTGTATGTGATACATAAGGATACAAGATAGATTATTCCATACAGGCAGGGATACATGACAGCGGATGTGATATATGCGTATAATATAAACCGTACAGACTATGATACACAGGCAGTGATTTATGAGATACAGGGGATACGATCTATACGGCCAGTGATACATGACAGAGGATAGGATATGAGATATTGTTTATATGACAGTGTATAGACTATGATATATAGTTAGTGATACACAAGGTGCAATACATGACACTGGATACGATAGTGTGTATGATACAGCGCATAGACTGATATACGGCCGGCGATCAGTGATCCAATGCACGTGATATAGGACAGCAGAAATATGACAGTATATACACACACACGAGTGTACAGACTGATATATGGCTACTGATACATGACAGCAGGTATGATATACAAGATATAGTGTATGATACATTATATAGCAGTGTATGGATTATTCTATACAGCCGGTGATCTGCGATATACTCTATGTGATGTATACAACCAGTGGTATATGAGATACAGAGATATGGGATAAAGCGGTAGGATACATGACAGCAGATATGATAGGAGATACTGTGTGTATGATACAAGGCACAGACTATGAGATACGGCCAGTGATGTGATACAGTGTATGTGATATATACGGCCAGTAATACAAGACAGCAGATATAGGATACAGTATAAACGGGTGTACAGACTGATACATGACAGCGGGTATGATACCAAATATATGTGTATGGACTATTCTATACAGCCAGTGATCTGTGATACAGTGCATGTGATGTATACAACCAGTGGCATATGAGACAGATATAATATATGAGATATTGTGTGTATGATACAGGGCACAGACTATGAGATACGGCCAGTGATGTGATACAGTGTATGTGATATATACGGCCAGTAATACAAGACAGCAGATATAGTGTATGAGTGTACAGACTGAGCTATGGCTGGTGATACATGACATATGTGTGCATGATACAGGGCACAGACTGAGATATGGCCAGTAACCTGTGATATATACGGCCAGTGATACATGACAGCAGATACAGTGTATACAATATGCTACAGTATATTTGACGGTGCATAGACTGATAGATGACCGGTAATACATGACTGTGAATATAGGATATATAGTGTATATACAGTGCATAGACTATGATATACGGCCAGTTATGTGCTACAGTGTATGTGATGTATACAACCAGTGATACAAGACAGCAGACACAGATATGAGGGCACAGACTGATCTATGGCTGGTGATACATAACATATGAGATACAGTGTATAATGCAATATATATGAGTCTATGGACTATTGTATAAAGCCAGCCGGTGACGTGATACAGTGTGACAGATACAACCAGTTATACATGGTATACAATATATTTGAGCGCATAGACTAGGATACCAGTGATACAGTGTATGTGATATATACAGTCAGTGATACAGGACAGCAGAGATCAGATGGAGCGGTATACAGGATAGCCAAGGATAGTGAAAGGTGTACATGAGGCATGTGATACAACCAGTGATACATGGCAGTGGATAGGAGAGTGCACAGACTATAATACACGGCTGGTGATATAGTAGATATGTAATACACTGATAGATACAGTCAGTGATCCAGTGTATGTGATAGATACAGTCAGTGATCCAGGACAGCAGTGATGGAGCAGTACACAGGATATCAGAGACTAGTGATATGTAATACAGTGTATGTGATAAGAGCTGGGATACAGTATAATGTGTATGCTATATGGCCAGTGATGTGATACAGTGTATGTGATATATACAGTCAGTGATCCAGGACAGCAGAGAAAGAGCAGTACACAGGATATGTGAGGGTAGTGATGGGATATAGTGTATATGAGGCATGTGATACAACATGTGATACATGATATAGGAGCTATAATGTATATGATACAGTGCATAGTCTATGCTATACGGCCAGTGATACAGAGTATGATGTATACAACCAGTGATATACGAGATACTGAGAAATTATAGCGGATATGATATACAGTGTATATATGTGATAGAGTATAAGATACAGAATAGATTAGTCTGCAAGGACTATTCTATACAGCCGGTGACATGTGATACAGTGTATGTGACAGATACAGCCAGTGATACATGGTAGAGGATATGATACTGTATATTTGAGTGCATAGACTATTATACACAGCCAGTAATACATGACAGCGGATATATAGTGTGTATATGATAAAGTACATAGACTATGACATACGGCCAGTGTTACAGTGTATGTGATATATACAGTCAGTGATACAGGACAGCAGATATAGCGTATAAGATATGATATAGCATATTTCAGAATGCATAGACTATGATACACAGCCAGTAATACATGACTGTGAATATAGGATATATAGTGTATATGATACAGTGCATAGATTATGATATACGGCCAGTGATACAGTGTATGTGATGTATACAACCAGTGATACGAGACAGCAGATATAGTGCATGAGATAGGATACAGAATCAGTGTACAGACTGAGCTATGGCTGGTGATACATGACAGCGGATATGATATATGAGGTAAAGGGAATGATACAATATATATGAGTGTATGGGCTATAATATAGAGCCGGTGACATGTGATACAGTGTATGTGACAGATACAGTCAATGATCCAGGACAGTAGAGATGGAACAGTACATAGGATATCAGAGGGTAGTGATATGTGATACAGTGCATGTGACAGATACAACCAGGTATACAATATAGTTGAGTGCATAGACTATGGTACCAGTGATCCAGTGTATGTGATAGATACAGTCAGTGATCCAGGACAGCAGTTATGGAGCAGTACACAGGATATGTGAGGGTAGTGATAGGATATAGTGTACATGAGGCATGTGATAAGACCGGTGATACATGGCAGCAGATATGAGAGCGCACAGTCTATAATATACAGCCAGTGATATGTAATACAGTGTAGGGTGATAAGCCGGTGAACGGGGAAGCAGAAAAGGAGCCCCACGTCTATAATTTCCCCCAGTGAATGTAATACAGTGTATGTGATAAGGCGGGATACAGGAAGCAGTTATGAGGGCTTTGCTAAAATTTTAACCGGGAGTGATATGAAAACAGTGTTTTGTGAAAAAGAGTGGGAAAACTAGCGAATTTGAGAGCCCCACAGCCCTATAATTAAAAAACCCCAGTGATATTTTAAATACAGTGTATGTGAAAAGGGCGGGATAATGGCAGCAGTTATGGGGAGGTTTGATTTATCTATACACCCGTGTTATGTGATCCGGGATATATGAGATACAAAAGCCCCGGCAGGGGAATGTGAACAGTGTATGTGTATATAATGACAGGGGATATAAAACGGCCCCCTGCACAGGATATAGGGGGCCCGCCCCCCCCGGGTTTCCCCCTTTTTTTACCCCCGCCGGTGTCCCCGCCTAAAATCTCTACACCGTGCCGGGAAGGAAACGGCGCCGAGCCCAAACCTCGCGGGGACCCCCCCCCGAAAAACCCCGGGGAATGGGCCCCGCCCATCCGTTCACGTCGCCCCCCGACTCCCCCCCAACGCCGGTGCTCACCATAACCCCCCCCCCGGCCGTGACTGCACCTCTGGTCCCCCCAAACCCCTGTGAAACCCCGCTTGTGACGAGAAAACGGTTTCTGAGGTACGGCTCCCCCTGGCGGCCGTATTCAGCGTTGTCATGGTGACAGCAAACTTTTAACCCCTGACGACCCTGCGGGAGACTTCCTGTGCCGTAAAGAGAGCGGTCATAGTGCTGCAAATGTTTTTGTGTAGGGGTTATAGGGGGGGTGTAAAAACTGTTTTAAATTTGGGGGCCCAATTCACCCTCGGGGGTTTCCCTTTTAAAGGGGGCCCGGGAAAAATTTTTAGAACTACTTGTGGGATTTTTGGCTAAAAAAACCCCCTGTAGAGGGAATTTTAAGGTATGATAGGTTTTTTTTCCCCCCTGTAGCCGGGGTAGTTAATTTAGGGCCCTCTGCACCCCGGGAAATATGCCCTTTATAGAAAGGGAGATGCCCCCCATCCCCCCCGGGTGCCAGGAGATCCCCCAAAATTAGCCCGCCAGTGCAGGCAGATCCCCCTAGTCCCCCAGTGGGCCAGGCAGACCCCCAAAAGTCCCCCCGGGTAGCCCCAAAGGGCGGGTCCCCATGGGCCCCCCAGTGGGCCCGGAGATCCCCCTGCCCATAGTAAACCCAAATCCCCGGGCGGGATGCCCCCTGGGGTTCCCCAACCCCTTAGCCCAGGGGCAGATGCCCCCGGGAATGGAGGCCCGGGACCAGATGCCCATGGTCCCAGTACCCCAGGCAGATGCCCAGTAGCCCCCACAGATGCCCCATGGCCCCGTAGCCAGGCAGATGCCCCAGTAGCCCACAGATGACCCCAAATGGTCCCCAGTAGCCAGGCGGGATGGCCCCCTGTAGACCCCCCTCATTTAGCGGGCAGATCCCCCATACCCAGGCAGATCCCCCAAGTACCCCCCTTCTCAAAAAGTAGCCAGGCAGATGGCCCAGTAGGGGCCCCAAAAGGGCCCATAGCCCCTTCAGTACCCAGGCAGTTCCCCCCAGTAGCCCCTCAGTAGCCAGGCAGATGCCCCAGTAGCCAGGCAGAAAACCCCATACCCCCCCCGGGTACCGGCAATGCCCTGTACCCCCCTCATTTGCAGGCAGTTCCCCCCTAATGTTTAAATAAAAAAAAAAAACAGCTACTTACCTTTGTCTGTGCAGCGGGGGTCCAGTTCGGGGGGTGTGTATGGTGTAAGGGCGTGACGTCACCCCGTACCCCCGCACGCAGCCCCCAAAAGGATTTTTTCCCCCGGCGGAAAGAGGTGCCGGCGAGGAGACCCAGCGCCCACGGGGGGGTGAGAAATAGGGGCCCGCGTACCCCCCCTGCGACGCCGTTTGAAAGCGCTCACCGAGCTTTAAAAAAATAAAAAAGGGGGGAAAAGGGGGGGGGAAAAACCATCCCTCCTCCCTTCCCCCCCCATACTAGCTGACGGGACTGCCGGCTGGGGTTTAAAATACAGCCGGGCGGAGTCGGGAGATCCCCGGGCGGATGGGGCCCCGGGGGCCTTGTGTTTGACACCTGTTTTTAGGGTGCCCCTATTTTTCCAATGCTTTAAAATTTGCCATAACCCTTCTCATTTTCCCTTCACTTTTAATATTTCCCAGGCTGCATAGTTTGAGTAGAATTTTTCTATTAAATGACGCAAGTTCTAGAAACCAAAAATTGTCATAAAACCTGAGGGCAAATTTCTGATTGTAAACCCGGGCGCTACACCCAAAATGGAGTTCCCCCTTCGCAGCCCACTAGCGGGCCTCGCCATAGAACAACCGGCCTTTTACGGGGTTTACTACAGTCCCCTTTTCAGCCATCTTTTGTCGGACGGGAAAGGGAACGTAGGATCCGCGGCTCCCCTTTTGCTGAACTGTTATATGCATGGGGCATGATTCCTGATCAGAATCAGCTCCTTTGGGTTGGGTCCCAAAAAAATCAGCTCCACTGGGGGGAAAAACCGAATCAACCCCACTGAAAGGGCCCCCAAGAATTAACTTAAATTGTTGGGCCCAAGAATCAGTCCACTGGGGGGCCCCGGGATTGAACTCCCTTTGGTGGGCCCCAAAGAATTAAAATCCACTCTTTGGCCTGGGGAATCAATTCCCGGTTTGGGCCTCAAAAATAAAGTTTCCAATGGGGGGCCCCTAAGAATAAAACCCACTGGGGGCCTAAAGAATAACTTCCCCGGGGGGGCCCCAAGAATCAACTTAAACCGGGTTTCCCCCCCAAAAGAATGGGATTTCCTTTGGGGGGCCCCCAAAAAATTGGGACTCCACTGGGGGGCCCCAAAAATCAAACTCCACGGGGTACCCCCAAGACCCAACCCCACTGAAGGCCCCCAAAAAATCAACTCCATTTAAAAGGGCCCCAAGAATTAACTTCACTGGGGACCTAAAAATTTTTAACTTCACTCATGGCCCCAGAATCAGCCCCCGTGGGGGCCCCCCCCAAGAATCAATCCATGGTGAGCCTAAAAACCCAACTCCACTAAAGGGCCCACAAGAATAAAATCCACTAAAAAGGGGCCCCAAAATTTAAAACTTCACTGGGGGGGCCCCCGTGAATAAACCCCCACTTTTTTGGCCCCAAGAAACAATTCCAGGGTGGACCCCAAAAAAATCAATCCTGGTGGGCCTCAAAAAAAAAAACAGCTCCACTGGGGGGCCCCTAAGAATCAACTCCATGGGGGGAAACCCAAAGGAATTTCAACCCCCTTGGGGGCCCAAAAAGGGAATCAAATTCACTGGGGGGCCCCAAGAATCAAACCCCCAACTTTGGGGCCCCCAAGTATAAAACCTCCCTTGGTGACCCCCCAAGATCAACTCCACTGGTGACCCCCAAAGGGACTAAAAACCCCAAGGGTTTGGGGCCCCAAGGCCCAACTTTTTACTGGGGGCCCCAAAAATTTAAATTTCCCTTGGGGGAAACCCCAAAAAAAATTTAACTTCACTTAAGCCCCAAGAATCAGCCCCCACTGGGGGCCCCCCAAAGAATCAGCCCCGCTGGTGGCCCCAAAAACCCTTTCCACTGGGGAGCCTCAAAAATTAACTCCACTAAAGGGGGCCCCAAGAAAAAACTCCACTAAAGGGGCCCCCAAAAATTTTAACTTCATGGGGGGGCCCCGTGAATAAAATTCCATTTTTGGGGCAATGAAAATTTTTCCACTGGGGGGACCCAAAAATTCAACCCCAATGGTTAGCCTAAAGGAAACAGCTCCATGGTGGCCTCGAATCAAAGTCACCGGGGGGGCCCAAGAAAAAACTTCCCCGGTTGGGCCCCAAAAATGGGAACTCCACTGGGGGGGCCCCAAAAGAATCACCCCACGGGGTTTGACCCCAAGGAAAAACTCCACTTTTTGGGCCCCCAAGAATCAACCCCACTAAACGGGCCCCAAGAATTTATTTTCATGGTGGCCCCCAAAAAACAACCCCACTGGGGGGCCCCCAAAAAAATAAAACTCCACTGGGGGCCCCCCCAAAAGAATATTCCACTGGTGGCCCCAAGAATCAGCCCCATGGTTGCCCAACCAAGAATAAAACTATACGGGTGGGCCCCAAGAATCAACTATGGTGGCCCCAAGATTAAAACCCCCATTTGGTTTGGACCCCCAAAAGGGGCTCAACTCCATGGTGGGCCCCAAGGACCAACTTACTGGTGGGCCCCCCCCAAGAATTTAATTTTAACTGGTGGCCCCCAAAGAATTAATTTCACTCAGGGCCCCCAAAAACCAGCTCCAGGGGGGGGGCCCCAAAAAATCAGCCCCCACTGGGGGGCCCCCAAAAATTCGCCCCGCTGGGGGGCCCCCAAAAATTCAACTCACGGGTTTGAGCCTCAAAAATTCAATCCAATAAAGGGGGGCCCCAAAATCAACCCCACTAAAGGGCCCCAAAAAAAATTAAAATTTTCATGGTGGGCCCCGGGGAATAAACTCCACGTTTGGCACAAGAAAAAAATTTCCCACTGGTGGACCCAAGAATAACTCCACTGGTGGGTCAAGAAACATTTTCCCATGGGGGGCCCCTAAAAATTTTAAAAAAAAAAAAAATTTCCACTGGTGGCCTCAAGAATCAACTTCCCCGGGGGGCCCCAAGGAAAAAACTTCCCCGGGGTTGGCCCCAAAAAAAAACTCCTGGGGGGCCCCAAAAGAATCAGCCCCAAATGGTCGCACAAAAAGGATCAATTTCCACTTTTGGGGCCCCCAAGAATAACCCCCTTTGAGGGGCCCCCAAAAAATTAAATTATTTGGGGGCCCCCCAAAAAAAAACAATCCACTGGTGGGCCCAAAAAATTTAAAATTTCCATGGGGGGCCCCCAAAGAATATTTTACTGGGGGTGCCCCAAAGGGAATCAGCCCCAATGGTTGACACCAAGAACCCTTTTTACTGGGGGGGCCCCCAAAAATCAACCCCAAATGGTACCCCCAAGCTAAAACCCCATGGTGACCCCCAAGGGACTCAACCCCACTGGTGAGCCCCAAGATTCAACCCCATGGGGGGCCCCAAAGGAAACCCAACTTTTACGGGTGGGCCCCCAAGAATTATTTCCCTTTGGTGGACCCCAAAAAATTTAAAAACTTCACATGGCCCCAAAAAATCCCCTCCACTGGGGGGCCCCCAAGAATCAACTTCCCCGGTGGGCCCAAAAATCAACTTCACCGGGGGCCCCCCAAAAATCGATTTCCATTTGGGGGGGCCCCCCCAAGAATAAAACTTACTGGTGACCCCCAAGATCAACTCCTTTGGGGGGGCCCCAAGGGACCAAATCTATGGTGGGCCCCAAGAATTAATTTCACTGGGGGGCCCCAAAAATTTAAAACTTCACTCATGGCCCCCAAGAATCAGCCCCCACTGGGGGGCCCCCAGAATCAGTTTCCACTGGGGGCCCCCCCAAAAGAATAAACTCCACTGAAGGGCCCCAAAAATTCAACTCCACTGGGGGGCCCCAAAAAAATTAACTTAAATGGTGGGCCCCATGAATCAACCCCAAATTTTTGGACCAAAAAAAACAATTCCATGGTGGACCCCAAAAAATAAACTCCACTGGTGGGGTTCTAAAGGGAAAAAAATTCTCCACTGGTGACCCCCCAAGACTCAACCCCATGGGGCCCTCAAAAATTAAAATTCCCCGGTGGGCCCAAAGAATCAATTTCCACCGGGGGCCCCCAAATTTTTTTGGGACCCCACTGGGGGGGGCCCCAAAAATTCAACCCCCTGGAGAGCCTCAAGACTCAACCCCAAATGGTGGGGCCCAAAACTCAACTCCAGGGGGGCCCAAAGAATCAACTCCATGGTGGGCTCAGGCATGGGACTCGGGAATGATAATGGGGGTACGGGTTTTAGCAGATAAAAAAGGGGCCCGGGTTGGTCCCCAGAAGTTTCACGCTAAGTCCTTGAGCCGATCTTTTGGGATGTGAAAAAGAGAGAAATAAGGGGTTTGAAAAATTTCCCCTTTTCCTTCTTTCCTTTGGGTGGGGAAAACTGTTCTAGCAGAGTTAAAAAACCAAATTCTGTGACTGTTTCCCCTAAAGGGGTTTCTCGCTTTGGACATTTTCATATCTGTTTAGGGCCCTTTTTTGGAAAAAAGTGGTCGCAGGGTTCTCCTTGCAGGGGGAACCCCCAGAAATTTTTGTTTATTTGGGTTTAAAAACCTTGGCAGCAACTTTTAAATTTTTTCCTCTACAGCGCCCCCAACGGGGGGAAAAGGGAAGTTTTTCAAAAGCATCCTTTTCAATGGGCGGGGACCGGCCCTCCCGAGCAAAAGGGGATATTTGAAAACCTTTTCTTATTTGGGACAAGGATGGGGGTTCAGGGACATGGGTTTCTTTTTTACTAAACCAGACAGCTTCAGAGAACCCCTTTAAAGGGGTTCGGGGGGAAAAAATCAATTTTCCATGGGGTGGTGGGGGCCCTCATTTGGTGGCTGCAGCCGGGGGGCGGGGGCGTTGGGTAGTTAAAGGGGAGGAATTTTTGGGGGGTTTCCCACTTCTTTCCCGGGCAAAAAAAGGGGGAACAAGGGGGCCCATGGAGTGGGCTAAATTTTTTCTTTTGTGGGGGCGCTATGTGCCTTAGTTGCCTAGGGCACCAGAATACCTTGTCCCAGTCCTGGATTCAGCCACAATATTGCAGTGAATATACATTACATTATAACCATGGATAGGATATAGCCTGCACATGAACGATACTATAGGTGCCCGCTATTACCCCTAGCTCACCACCCCCAAAAATTTACTTATGTGCCATGATGCACGATATTACAATAAGGGATGAGAAGGAGCTGCCAAATAACCTTGGAACCTATTGTCTTGTTCTTCTGTGACCTGTCCATGATCTTCTACCACCAATATACCCATCGGGAATTGAAGGGATGTCTAAGGTACAGCCATGGTAGAGGTGGGGACCTTACATCCTGATTATGACCATTGCACCCAATGAGAATTTCTTATCTCTACATCATTGATGGCTTCATTGACTTCATAAATTGAGATGCTCTTTGAGGATGGTAGTCCCCATTTGCCTGGAGATACTTTCCCTTGATTTTAGCGGCTTTTTACACCTCTCCATTGCTGGATGCCTCACACATGTCTATAGGTAAGGAGAATGTTAGCCTTGAGGATCCTATACCTCCTTCATAGTGGAATGCAGTAAAGCAAGACTGTCCTGCTGCGATATCCCCTCTGGGTTTTCAAATGTGACTATAAAACACTTTACAATCAGAAAACCATAATTCACAGAAATGCAAAGTTGTTAACTAGGATCATCTCCATTTTCAGTTTTGCTAAGAAACTTTCTAAATGTAGCCTAATCATACTGGACCCTGATGGGGACAGTGTTCGGGAGCAGGCTCGGACTGGGCCGCCGGGGGACCGGAGAATCCCCCCGGGGGGCCCCCCCGAGCCGCTTTTGGGCCCCGGAGGCAGTGCCGTCGCTCCCCGGGGCCCGGCCCCGCACCGGTCCCTGGACGCCCGGACCTGCGTCCCGAGCGCCCAGAGGCCGGGCCCGGGAGCCGGGGACTAATGTCCCCGGCTCCCGGGGCCGCGGTTGACAGCGGAGCACACCCACTAGCGCTGCGCTCCGCTGATCTCCCCGGCAGGCTGAACGCATTAGCCTTCAGCCTGCCAGGCGCCGGCCCACTGCTGAAAAGTAGGCGGCGCGGGTACGTCACTTCACCGCGCCGCCTATGCAGGGCGGCAGTACAGCGCTGGTGGCAGCTCGGAGCGGCCGGAGCAGGAGCCGGAGCCGGGCCAGGTAAGTGGCTGTTTGTTGTTTTTTATTTTTTTAAACTACCACAGGGGGGGGCCCCGCTACAAAAGGGGGCCCTGGCTACAAAGGGCCCCACAAAAAGGGGGGCCCCGACTACTAGGGGGGGGGCCCGAAACTAAGGGGGCCCGGTACAAGGGGGGGGGGCCTGCACAAGGGGTCCCTGCTACTAGG